>JANAVB010024999.1:13082304-13115009 GCA_029216955.1 Iris pallida | reverse complement strand
ATGCTTGGAAGGACGGGGTAGTAGGAGCGACTATGTTGTTTGCAACCCAGTAACCAAGGAGTGGCTCAAAGTTCCTCGGAATTTACGTAAGGGTGGCAAGGAGTCTATTGTTGATTTTTACCTCCACCCTCCGACCGGAGAGTACAGATTGCTGCAACAATACTTCTACTATAACTACCCGGGATACTCCTATACAGCTAGCACGGAATATTACGAAGTGTTCAGCATCGGAGGATCAAATAAAGTTTGGAAACCAATTGACGGCTACCCTATTGACTCTGGTGTCAACATCTGGCGGGAGCAAAGGGTCTTTGTTAATGGAAAAATTCATTGGCTTCCCCTCCCTCACCGAACTTGGATAGTAGCATTTGACACAAATTCTGAAAAGTTTAGAAGAATCTCCGTCTCTCAACTACATCGAAAGGATTACGGAGAATATCTGATAGAGATGGGAGGAAGTTTGGGCTTCTGGCAAGAAAACAAGAACAAAGAGGAGGTGGTTATATGGTGCTTGAAAGACTACATCAAAGAGGTATGGGTTAAACGTTACACAATTTCAGTACATGACATGATGAACATAAGGACTTCCATATGCAACGACATATTTTGGATGCCTCTCGTCACATGGGACGATGGGAAGGAGCTTCTGCTAAGATTTGGAAGATACTTTTTTGTGCTCTACAACTTCGAGTCTAAAACTTCCGTGCCGGTGCAAGGGATGGAAATCGAGTTGGAGCAATGTGACCATACTTGGGTGCATCACGTAGACACTCTTGTTACTTTGAATTCTTCATGACAGTGCAAACCTCCACGACAGACAGACGTCGAAGGCCTGATCACAGAGAACCTCTGTCCTCCTCTTTCCACGACAGTGCAGACTTCCGCAACATCTACGCCGCTGAACCCGTCATCCATCCATGGCCGCGATCGAGGACACCGAGACTTCGACCACGTCTTCAAGAAAACAATGAAGCTTCTCGGGCCTGCATGCAAACATGAGATAGATAATTAATTATGTACGTCTTATGTATGCAACTTTGGTAGCTGCTTTTAGTCTTTTTGGAATTTGAATTCGTGTTTTTCTTTTTCTTTTTTTTTTTTTTTTTTGCTTTTTTTTTCTTTTCTTTTTATCAGTGTTATATTTAGGATGTTCTACTTTGTTATTAGGACATGTAAATGTTTCCTTAATCATCTCCTTTAAAATCTCTTTTAAAGAGATGCAAGGATATATAACAAGGCTCCCTTTAGCCATATATATGCACATAAAAATACTTCAATATAGTGTTAATCTAATAGCAAAAGACATCAAGATCAAGATGAGAGGGCTAGCAACACACTGCAAGAAGAGAATGCAAGAGAGATTTTTAATAGTGCTAACACCTTGAGTGCTTTATTCATAAAATAGTGCGCTTTAAATAGGTACAAGAAGTTTAACTAAGAAAGCAAGAAAAAAGGGGAGGAGCTAACAGGTCACTCCATAAACCAAGTATTGACTTTCCTACAAATGCTCACAGCCTCTCAAAGTCCAACGTTTGTAGATTTGAATCATTCTTAATTGAATTATTCTCCAACACTTCCCCTTGATTCAAAATATACGACACCAAGAAGATTTCTGAATTTGAAGAACTTCTTGTAGGATAATGCCTTAGTGAAGCCATCGACGATTTGATCATTTGTCGAACAGTACTTCAGCTCCACGACTCCTTTTGTAACAGCTTCACGTATGAAATGGTGACGAAGATCAATATGTTTTGTCCTGCCATGGAAGGACGGATTCATTGCCATACATATTGTTGCATTGTTGTCGAAATAGACTAGAGTTGGAGACGTCTAAATCTCGAATAAATCTTCCAGGATTCTTCTCATCCACGTAGCTTGACAAGTAGTCTAGCAACATATTCAGCTTCTGAAGAGGATAATGCGACGCTTTCTTGCTTCTTTGACATCCATGATTCCGATCCAAGGTTGAAGATGAATCCACTTGTACTGTCTTCTAGGAAACCTGCCCAATCATACACTGTCAGTAAAACCAATTAAATTAAATTGAGAGGAAGAATAATACCAAATCCCATAGTTCTTGGTTGCGTGAATGTAGCGGAGAATGTGTTTTGATGCTCCAAGATGATGTTTTTCTGTTGCTCTTAGCGGAGAATGCTATTTGGCTCCAAAAATTTGGGTAATACCATCTCCCATTATGTATAATATGACATGGCCGATGGCATGACAGCTGACATGGCAAACTTAAACATTAAAATTAAAATTAATATTAAATTAACATGAACATTAATATTAAAATTAACATTAATATTACTTTAACATTAACATTAAAATTAATATTAACATTAAATTAAAATTAGCATTAACATTAAAATTAATATTAAAATTAAATTAACATGAATATTAACATAAACATTAACATTAGCATTAATGTTAATTAAAATTAAGATTAATTTTAACATTAACATTAAAATTAATATTAACATTAAATTAAAATTAGCATTAGCATTAACAATAAATTTTTTTGGGTAATTAATTTTTGTGTTAAAACATGACATGTCAGCTGTCATGTCAGTTGCCATGTCAGATGTGTTGGTGTTTTATTCTATGTGTTGTGTGTGTTCACAACATTCTATTGTTAAAAGATAGTCCCACATCGGAAAATCACACCAATATGTATCTCTATATATTACTTATGAAGGAATAGAGAGATGCACATGGGTTGAGGCCCAATGGAGGGTGCCATGTGGGGGAATTTTACATAGAGGTGAGAATAAGAAACCAACTTTTGGCCAAAATGAAAATAGATTGGAGCTAAGCCCCTTCGGGGCTTAGCGACTCGGACTCGGACTCGGACTCGGACTCGGACTCGGACTCGGGCTCGGGCTCGGGCTAATGGGCTTTTGAGGCTTAATGTGGCTTTTTGATGGCACTCTGCGCGGCCCTGCGTGGTGTGCGGGGCGTACGGAGCGTACGGAGCGTACGGGACGTACGGGTCGTACGGGTCGAGCGGATCGAGTGGGCCGTTCAAATTATGTAACGTCCGCGGGTCTTGTGGGCTCAGATCCGGAAATGGCTCAGATCCAGAAAATCCGGATCTGGCATTAATCCAGGACGTGCGTTCAGAATTTGAAAAGCCCATCTCGTGCCTATAATATCAGCAGCATCTCCTTTCTCCAAGGTTACAGAAAATAATCAGAGAATTTTCAGAGAGAGAGAAGTGCTGCTGCTATTCCGAGGAGTCGTTGACATTTTTGGCCAGCGTTCTAAAGTTCTTTTCGAACTTGCTGGTTCCTGGAGGCTTGTCCGTAAGGCGGATATAGCTTTGAGCGTCGGTGATCTTTCACCCCAGCAGGCTTTCTTATTCCTCTGTTGCCTTCGAGAATACAGTCGCTTCTCTTTAGAAGTTATACGGTTCTGTTGCCTTCGAGAATACCGTCGCTTCTCTTTAGAAGTTATACGGTTCTGTTGCCTTCGAGAAATATTACGAAATCTCTTTAGATTCTTGTAATACAACATCACCTTCTTTAGGATGTTGTTGCTGGAAACATTGTCTTTACAATTGTTTCTTAATTCGTGTTTTTCCATCGATTGTTTGCCAAGGGACTAACAATCTCAAAGCTATATCGAAAAGATGGATAACTCACGTGCATCGCTCGTCAATACCGACTTTAACAAGTTGGAGAAATTCGACGGCGAACATTTCCAAATCTGGAAACGGAAAGTAACCTTAAACATTCAACTCGTGGAAGTTGACCACGTGCTGAATGAGGAAGAACCGATCGTTCCAACAACCGGAACCGCAGAAGTTATTGCCGCTGCTAAGTCCAAGCAGGCAAAATGGATTAGAGAAAACAGTATCTGTAAACTGTTGATTCTTAATAGCATGGAAGACTCTCTGGTAGAGTCTTATTCCAAGAAGAATTCTGCCAAAGAGATTTGGTACTCCTTGGGGAAATTGTACGAAGATGACGAGAATCGGTCCACGATCTTCTTGGTTGAAAGATACCACAAGTGGACCTTCGAAGATGAGAAGGCTATGCTGCCCCAAGTAAAGGAGTTTCTGAAGCTGCGCCAAAAGTTGGATGACGAGAAGATGCCTCTTGTCGACAAGTTTGTCGTTGGAGGAATCGTCTCTAAACTTCCTGCGGGTTGGAGCAACTTCTATGCAAGGATGCACCGCAAGAAGCTGGACATATGTATGGAAGATCTCCTGTAAGAGATCCACGTTGAGGACGAGATGCGCTCTCAACAGAAGATGGATTCTCTGTCCAAACAACTGGCGAAAGCAAATCTGGTCCAAACCAGAGAGTACAAGGGGAAGCAGACGGCTTCTCCTCATAAGAAGAAGAAGGACTTCACTAATCTGAAAGTGAAGAGTCCTTCATTCAAGAATCAGAAGTCCAAGTCCCATGTGACTTGTTACAAATGTGGCAAGAAGGGCCACTACAAAAGTGACTGCAAGGAACCAGAAAAAGGTGAGCCTAGTAAGGTTTCTTTGGTTACTAATTTGGTTGCAATGATAGCACAGGTTGCAAATGTGAGGGTTGACTCGGACTGGTAGATAGACACTGGTGCGACATGTCATGTCTGCTCAGACAAGGAATGGTTCGACTCATATGAGCCAACTTCCGAGAAAGTCATAATGGCAAACCAGACACAAGCTGAAGTACTGGGGATCGGGACGGTGGAGCTGAAACTCACATCGGGGAACACTCTGACGCTTCAAGGAGTGAAGCATGTTCCTGCAATTGCTAAGAACCTGATCTCTGGGAGCCTGCTTTGTAACACATGCTTGAGGATGGACATCAATGTTGGCCAGATGGTGATGTCCAAGAAGGGTACATTCTTCGGAAAAGCTTTTCAGACTGAAGGAATGTACAAAATTCAGCTTGTTGTAACCCAGAAAAATGATATTAATGCTATTTCTACTTTGAACTATTCTTTTGAGTTGTGGCATAATAAGCTAGGACATGTTCATTGTAAAAGAATTAACAAAATGTCTAGCCTAGGACTTATCTCCAAGTGTGGGGGTAAGGTAGAGAAATGTGAAGTGTGTGCTCAGATGAAGATCACAAGGAAACCCTTTCACATGGTCCATCGAAGCACAGATCTTCTGGAGTTGGTTCACTCAGATATCTGTGATTTCAAGCAATTCTCTACAAAAGCCGGGATGAAGTATTTTATTACTTTCATCGACGACTTCTCAAAGTATGCTTTTGTCTACTTGCTCAAGTCTAAAGACGAAGCATTCGAGAAGTTCAAGGAGTTCAGGACCGAGGCTGAACGGCAAACTGGACAACAACTCAAAAGGCTAAGGAGTGATCGAGGCGGGGAGTATCGGTCTCATGATTTCTCATCATTCTGTAAAGAACATGGAATCATAAATGAGACGACGGCTCCGTACTCTCCTCAATCCAACGGAGTAGCAGAAAGAAAGAACAGAACGTTGACAGAGATGATGAACTCTATGCTGTTGACTGCGGGTCTTCCAAAGAGCTTCTGGGGAGAAGCTGCATTAACGGCTACTTTCATTCTCAATAGAGTACCGTATGCAACTTCGGACATAACCCCTCATGAACTCTGGTTCAAAGTCAGACCTAACTTGAATGTCATTCGAGTGTGGGGGTGTCTGGCTTATGTGAAGCTCCCAGATCTGAAGATTCAGAAGCTGGGGACTAGGACTACTAAGGCTATCTTCTTGGGTTATGCCGAGAAGAGTGATGCTCGGAGATTCCTTGATATAGAATCAAATCATATCATTGAATCTCGCGATGCTGAATATTTTGAAGACAAGTTTGCAAGGCACAAAAATATTGTTCTCGCAGATCTTTCGGAGAATGATGAGAGTGCAAAGCAGACAGAAATCCTTAACGAACCAGTAGTCCAAGAAGAAGCTATTGTCGAAGAGACACTAGTTGAACCAGAACTCACTGAGCCGTCAATTAAGCGAGTAAGGAGCCCGAAAGACTTCGGAGATGACTTCGTCACCTATCATGTGGAAGCAGATCCGCTTACCTATGATGAAGCGATGAAGACCAGAGATATTGTATTCTGGAAGGAGGCGATAGACAATGAGATTGACTCAATCACCTCCAATAATACATGGGTGTTAGTTGACCTGCCAGAAGGAGCAAGACCCATCGGATGCAAATGGATCTTCAAAAAGAAAATGAAAGCAGATGGAACCATCGACAAATTCAAGGCCAGGCTAGTGGCCAAAGGGTTTGCTCAGAAACAGGGGATCGACTATTTTGATACTTATGCTCCAGTAGCTCGGATGACAACCATCAGATTGTTAATTGCTCTAGCAGCAATACACAAGCTGGTGATACATCAGATGGATGTGAAAACGGCATTCCTTAATGGCGAGCTGACCAAAGAGATCTACATGCAACAACTAGAAGGATTTGTCGTCAGAGGTCTGGAAGACAAAGTCTGCAAGTTGATGAAGTCTCTGTATGGTTTGAAGCAAGCTCCCAAAATATGGCATGAGAAGTTTGACAAAGTGATAAGGTCAAATGGCTATAAGGTCAGTGAAACAGACAAGTGTGTCTATACTAAGTTTGCTGACGGAAGAGGAGTTATCGTTTGTCTATACGTTGACGACATGCTAATCCTAGGTACGGATTTAAGCTGTGTCACAGAGACAAAGAAATTTCTCTCGACCAAGTTCAGTATGAAGGACTTGGGGGATGCCGATGTTATCTTGGGGCTCAAGATCATCCGGACAGGCACGTCACAATCTCATTACATTGAGAAAATGCTCACTCGATACGGGTATCAAGATCTTCTTATAATTGATACACCGTACCGGAGTGATCAGAAGCTGGAGCCAAATTCGAGAGAAAGTGCCAAGCAGTTGGAGTACGCCAGCGTCATCGGAAGCTTGATGTACGCTACTACTGCCACAAGGCCTGACATAGCTTTGCGGTGGGAATGTTGAGTCGGTTCACTAGCAACCCAGGCGTTGAACACTGGAACGCTGTGAAGCGTGTTATGAGATATCTAAAAAAGCCTCAGACATTTGCACTATACTACAGCGGAGATCCGTCAGTAGTGGAAGGCTTCAGTGATGCTAGCTGGTGTTCAGAGGTGGAGAGCGAGTATTCTACAGGTGGATTTATATTCGTTTTGGGTGGAGCTGCTATATCATAGAAATCGAAGAAGCAGACAATGTTATCTCGCTCCTCCATGGAATCTGAATTCTTTGCATTGGATGCTGCTGCAGATGAAGCAGAGTGGCTTCGGGAGCTCATGTATGATCTTCCAGTGGTTGGAGCTCAGATACCGGCAATCCCGATATACTGTAACAACCAGGCGGCAGCAGCAGTAGCATCAAATGAACTCTTTAACGGGAAGAAGAGGACTGTGCGGTTAAAGCACAGAGCAGTGAACGATCTCATCAAACGAGGCGTCATTGCAGTGATCGATGTTCGGAGTCAGGAGAACCTAGCAGATCCGTTCACAAAAGGCCTCAAACGACAGCTGGTCGAGGACACAGCAAGGAAGATGGGTTTGAAGGCATTCTAATATTGTGTCATTATAATCCTATCAATAAATTTTATGTTATTGGTTCAAAGAGAAATCTACCAGATATCTAATTTTTTGATTCAAGGGAGGAATATTGACTGGAAAAATATTAGTTAACAGTGGGAAAATTGATCATGTGGGAAGGATGGCATAATGCCTTAATGAGTTCTCAGACTGAGTGAAGGTCTGTTATGCTTTACAGTAAGCATGGTAGCACAGCACTACAAGGAGTGTGACTCCATGCTATGTGTGGCGGTGACTCCACCATGAGGTTCTCGAATGAGGTAAATCCTCGGCTATGTTAGCCAAGTCACAGCGGCGTAGCACCGCAAATAGGCAGTTGGCCTAATGCTGTATATTGAATTAAAGAGGGATGTAGTCAGCACTACAAAGAGGAGGTGTTCCTCGTGTTACGGGTGGCACGACACCACAATGAGGTAAACCCGGCTAGGGATAAAGCCTCGGCCTTGCAAGCCATGTCGTAGCGGCGTAACACCGCACAGAAGCGTAAGGCTTCATGCTGGGTAGTTTGGCACTACAAAGGGGCTAGACCTCATGCTACGGGTAGTATGACACTACGATGAGGTTCCCGGGGATTCGGGGTAAGGTCCTCGGCTTAAGGCCATGTCATAGCGGCGTAGCACCGCAAAGAAAGCGTTGGACGCTTCATGCCATGTCTCTTTAATAAAGAACTCACCTACAATGTATGGACAGAAAAATAGGCCGTTTCTTGAGGATAAATTTGTAGACGCCCAAAATACATACATTGAAATCCAGGCTGGCACAAGGCCTTTAATGTGCAGCCAGAAGCACTGATAACTACATTATGTGAGTGAGAAAAATTACAGTTGTGGTACAGAATTCAAGGCGTAGTCCATTCTTGTATCATACTGTTGTTCAACCCATACGGGAAGATTCAAGTCGTCAGCGACATCTATCCTAATGCATAATGGACAGTTATTATGTGGAACGCTTAACTCATATATATAGAGATATGTGGGGGATTGATGGTGTTTTATTCTATGTGTTGTGTGTGTTCACAACATTCTATTGTTAAAAGATAGTCCCACATCGGAAAATCACACCAATATGTATCTCTATATATTACTTATGAAGGAATAGAGAGATGCACATGGGTTGAGGCCCAATGGAGGGTGCCATGTGGGGGAATTTTACATAGAGGTGAGAATAAGAAACCAACTTTTGGCCAAAATGAAAATAGATTGGAGCTAAGCCCCTTCGGGGCTTAGCGACTCGGACTCGGACTCGGACTCGGGCTCGGACTTGGGCTTGGACTAATGGGCTTTTGAGGCTTAATGTGGCTTTTTGATGGCACCTTGCACTTAGCACGATAGCTCGTCGCAAGGCGCATTGTGCGCTTTAGTTGCGCTCGTGCGCGAGCCTCTGCGCGGCCCTGCGGGGCATACGGAGCGTACGGAGCGTACGGGACGTACGGGTCGTACGGGTCGAGCGGGTCGAGTGGGCCGTTCAAATTATGTAACGTCCGCGAGTCTTGTGGGCTCAGATCCGGAAATGGCTTAGATCTAGAAAATCCGGATCTGGCATTAATCCAGGGCGTGCGTTCAGAATTTGAAAAGCTCATCTCGTGCCTATAATATCAGCAGCATCTCCTCTCTCCAAGGTTACAGAAAATAATCAGAGAATTTCCAGAGAGAGAGAAGTGCTGCTGCTATTCCGAGGAGTCGTTGACATTTTTGGCCAGCGTTCTAAAGTTCTCTTCAAACTTGCTGGTTCCTGGAGGCTTGTCCGTAAGGCGGATATAGCTTTGAGCGCCGGTGATCTTTCACCCCAGCAGGCTTTCTTATTCCTCTGTTGCCTTCGAGAATACCGTCGCTTCTCTTTAGAAACGTTATACGGTTCTGTTGCCTTCGAGAATACCGTCGCTTCTCTTTAGAAACGTTATACGGTTCTGTTGCCTTCGAGAATACCGTCGCTTCTCCTTAGAAGTTATACGGTTCTGTTGCCTTCGAGAAATATTACGAAATCTCTTTAGATTCTCGTAATACAACATCACCTTCTTTAGGGTGTTGTTGCTGGAAACATTGTCTTTACAATTGTTTCTTAATTCGTGTTTTTCCATCGATTGTTCGTCAAGGGACTAACAAGATGCCACATAATGGGAGATGGCATCACCCAAAAAATTTGGGAGCCAAATAGCATAATTGTTTTTCTTATCAGTGTTATATTTAGGATATTCTAATTTGTTATTAGGACATGTAAATGTTTTCTTAATGATCATCTGCTTTAAATTAAAACGATGTTTTGTCCTAACTTTCCTCGAAACAGACATTTGGTACCATCCTAGCTTGTGCTCTCTGAGGGCAGCGACGAACGTGTAGGAAGGTGGTGGGGGCATGTTGAGAGCAACATTATTGTTGTTCTCGTTCTCGTTCTCGACTAAAATTGTGTATGTGCAAGCTTATCTAGGTTTACACCATATTAGTCTTTCTTTTTTGTTTCAGTTTTTTGTTCTTTTGTTGATCAACCCTTTGGCTAAAAAGTTAGTTTTGACGAAAAATAATTTCTGCTCTATAAACTATTTAGATCTATCTTTTGCGAAATTAGTTATGTTTAATTTTACTTTAATAATGTTAAAGACGATAATTTAACGCTTACATCTTAAGTATACTACGACACACATTTTGTGTGTGTTGGGTTCATATTGAGTGTTTGGACCAAAGATTTTCATATAAACGATATTTTCTTGTTCCCATCTTTAGAATGAGTAATGCTATTCGTAATACTTTGGATGTTTTTGTTAATTCTTTTCTTCTTCTTGTCAAAGTCCCTACGAATGTGTTAGTTTAGTGAGGAGTTGGAGGGGATGGGGCGAGAGGTCACTGCTGAGGAGATGATTGTGTGTGGTCTTCCTGTACTTTGCAGCAGAAATAGAGTTCAAGTAATGAGGAGGGGGAGGGTCATTGTTCTTATAAATCTGGAAGCTGTCTATGAGAGTATAATTATTATTATTTTGCCAAATGAACAACACTTCATTAAAACACACTTTGAATAGCTCCTGAGCATAAGCCACCTTATTAGAATTGCTTGAAGCATAACTGAGAGAGATCCCATTGTTTAGATTGAAAGCCGCTCTGCTCTCTTCTATCACATGTCACTCTCCATAGGATATCCAAATTGAGGTGTGTGACAGAATATATCTACACCTTGCAATTGCCCTCAATCATAACTTCCTTGATCTTCTTCCTCGTGCACACTTTGAGGGCTAATGAGAGACCAAGTCCTTCCACACTACAACAAAATAGGTTAATAATGACACTTTTTAAAGACATTTTCCTTAATAAGTGTTGTTATTTATTTATTTTATTGATGACACCCTATTAAAACGTGTTGTAGTAATTGAGTATTTATCATAACCTATGATACATTTTTAAAAATGTTATAAACATAAATTCAACAACACTTTTAAGGACACTTAAAATTGTCGTACAGTATTATATCTAAATACAACACTTAGAAAAGTGTCGTATAATATTATATATAAAAAATATAACACTTAAAAAATGTTGTCTCAAAATTTATTTCCTATATTTTTTTCAGACTACCGCCAGCTCCTGCCCAAAAAATTTCAAATTACCGTCCACTCAAGGTGTGTACTAGGCCGGGCTGGGCCATCCCGGGCTCAGGTATGACCGGGTTTGACCGGGCTGGGCCGGGCTTAGATTGGTCGGAGCAGCGGGTCCGACCAGGTTGGCCCAGAGGAGGAAAAGCTGGACCCAGCCCGGACCCATGGCCCGGTTTGGTAGGGTCGGGCTGAACCGGACCAGCCCGATTTTTTGGGGAAAAACCAAAAAAAAAAATCTTTTACATTCTACTAGTAGAAAATTAGAAAGTAATTTTTTTATTAATTTCAAGATAATTTAATGTACAGTTGTTCAAGTATTTTCTTCCATTAAATTTGTAATAAAATGTAAAAAGCTATAAACTGATAATTTAATGTACAACTATAAACTTCAAAGCCCAGAAACTTGTTGTTCAATCTTCAGAGAATTCTTAGCTTCAATATTTTGTAAAAGAGAAATGATTGTGTATAATTTTTATGAAATTTGGTCTTTTTTTGTGTGCAAAATGACATACTTTACCCCAAAAAAAGTTGTTACAAGAATATTTTTTGTCATTTTCAACAAAATGACCAAAATACCCTTCCAACGGTCTAAAAATATCAAGTAAAATGAGGGTAAAAAGGTCCTTTTGGCCTCCAAACATTAAAAACAAAACGTTTTTTCTTTTTCAAAATCGGCCTGGACCGGGACGGCCGGGCCAGATCGGATTTGACATGTTTGACCGGCTCGGACCCGCGGACAAACTGTACCGGGCCAGGTCGAGCTTTCGGGTCCCGGGGCACAACCCAGCCGGACCGGTTTCTCAATGGGCCGGACCGGTCCAGGTCGTTGACTGGGCTCGGGCCGGCCCAGATCGGATTTGACCGGGTCGGGCTTGGGCCCAAGTTGCACCTTGACGGTCAGCTGCTGAAAATAAATTGGCGTTGAGATGATAAGAAGGTTTTCCTTTCTTTTTCTCTCCCATTAACACTGTCAACCCCTTGACCAAAATTTTCTTTTATTTATTAAGTTTATACCCCTCTTTATTGACTAGTTATATTTTTCTGTTATTACTTAACCACCAATGGAGAGTAGAGGGTGTTAATACTCAGAGTAACAGGGGTTTATATGGGAGTTGAGTTCAATTCTCAACTGCTTCCCGTATGTTCAAATTCAAATATTAGATTGGGCCTAGTATATTAGAGGGGACCCTTATACAATACCCTTGAGGAAGGTTGGGCTTGCATAACCGTACTACTCAAAAGGGGCTAAGTGCTAATTTAGATTTTTCTAACTATGTTGTGGCCGACCAAGGGTAAACCCTGCACTTGAATTTTAAACACATTCAAATATGATTCCTCCTAATCTGTAAACTCGATCCCAAGCCCTCACATCTCAAATCCGATTTCAAATCAAATCCTTCTATCTTCTCCCATAGATCAGCACACACGCGCATATATATATATATTAAAGGGGTCAGCCGACCCCCTCCTATCATCTGCAAACCTTGTCTTTCCCACCACGAGAGAGAGATCGAGGAAGGACCGGAGAACAGTCGAGACACCATTCCCAATAGGTAATTTTCTACTCTGCGATATCCTGTTATTAAGAAGAATTCATGTGTAGTTGCTAGGCATTTGAGTTAATTGCTATGTAGAACATATATGAGACAGGTCTTGATATATAGAGAATGGTTTCAGGATGAGGAAATCGTAGGAAACTTAGAATTGTATCTAAATACCTGGGTTAAGACTCGAGCCTATAAGGAAATCTTTTACAGGGGTATCACAATGACAGGGAGGGTAGCATGGATACACGAGTGTCCAGCATATACAGGGTATCTTAGGTCGAGTTCAACTTAGATTATCGATTCTGATTTCAGATAACCAAACCAGGCCTTACCAGATTTATACATAGTGCATATCCCTACGTGTATTCGAAAGATATCAGTACTACCTTCGATTTTGGAGTACCAATATGACTAACCTTGATCTCAGTCGATTGTGTGCTAATTTTGTGTCAGGAAGATCAGCCAGTGCCAGGGAGGGTTGCATTGCCTCTGTGATATGGCTTGGAAACAGAGTATCATATCGTTACCTGTTACAAGTGTAAACTGGGAGGGTTGCCATATAGGTAAATCTGGATGGAACTTTCAGGGTATTAGTTCAGGTCATATTAGCCACCATGTAAATCACCTGGGTTCAATTTCAGGATGATTATATACCCAATAAACAGGACTTTGATATCTGGCCAATGAACCATGGTATCAAGGGTTATACTCAAAGCTTGACCCCAATAACTGGGACACTATCCTGGTATCAAAGCAGTATTGAGTCCTTAGCTTACTCTGAAATTTGTACAACTTCATACACAACAGGATGCCGAGTAGATGGTATCAGTTCCAACTTGGGACTTTAGGTTGATGGTTAAGGTATGGTATTAGGAATGAATCATATAAATATTAAAACCAGAGCAAAGAATAATTTATTATGTCATGGTTACCAGCCTATTCTGCTGGATTAGCCTATACAAATCAGCCCCTTTCAATTTACAACCTGTTTAATGCCTCATTAGATGGTTTTGGGCTAAATCACAGCTGAAACAAACAACAGATGTGGCTAGGATATGGGGCCTGGATGTAGCAAGTTTGGGTATATCAGAGGGTGTAGGGTTAGGAAGCATAATCCCTCCAAATATTGGTGATGTTCCTTGCTGCATCAAGTTGGACACTTGGACATGTTGCATGACTGAATCGACTGATATATATATATATATATATATATATATATATATATATATATATATATATATATATATATATATATATTGCCTTTGCTAGTATGGGTTGGATCGTTTGGGGTTAAACTGATTACCAATAAACACTGGTACAAGTTATATGCTCTGCCCTTGTTTCCTGTGACTTGGATTATGTATGAAGCATTGGTTTAAATTGTAGTAAAGACTGAAGACTGATTCTTATATAAATTATTATGCTGGAAGTCTGCAACACATGTCATTATGATGTGATTTATTATCCTATATCACCACGATGTCATATCCTCTGCTATGTCAAGTATCAGTGAATGTTTTATTTAATTGACTTGTTAGCGATAAACAAGGTTCTCTATACTGGATCACCTGTTCCATTTTGGTCGGGGATCCCCATACCTGATACAGGATGATATGAAAAACATATGGGGTACAAAGGTGCAGCCTTGGGTTTTAAATGCATGAATATCAAGGGAAGGGGTTTAGACCCTGGTTATGCAAATAGCAGGGGGTAGCATTCAACAAGCCTAAAAGCTAAGGGCAACAAGTTAGGGTGTATGCATAGTCTAGTATAGCAATAAATACCAGGAGAGTCATTACAAAGGGCTTAGCAACCAAATTAAGTGAATGTGTCTAGGTACATTATGAAGTGTCAAGATATGTCGAGTACCCATAACTTAAGAGAATATGAAAGAAGTATTGCAAGCAGTAAACCTAAACATCAAGCCTATGGTTGAGGTTAGAACATAGGTCATATGGAATACCAGTAGGTAAGAGGATAGCCTAGAAAATATGGTGATAAGTAAACCTAGATCATCTGTCCCAAGGATTAACTCAAGCGTATGGGAAATGACCTAAAAACCTCATGAACTAAATAAATAAGCTAGTTTGTACTCTTAAACATAGTGTATTGATTTCCATAAAATTCATAAATAGGTTACTTGGATCTCCATACGGGTTGTAATCCGTGACAGCAGCTCAGGACCACAGGCAAGTATACCTTGCCCCCCTCTACAGTTTTATTTACATGCATTTTATTTCAGTTTCAATCTTTAATTGTTTATGGACATGTGCTCTTCATGTTATATTCTACTGAGTTGTTTTCATTGCATATAGCCGTGTTCATGTTTGGTCTTGTGGTTCATACTTGGAGTTTCTCATCAGTACCTTGCTTGAGTCGTGTCATAGAACGAGTGCGTGTAGTGAACTACTAAACCCTTGATTATCATTTTACACAACCAGAGAGTCTACACTCGGGACGAGGGTTAATCAGTGCACCAGAGAGTCCACACTCGGGACGAGGGTGTTTGTCGTGTTCATTGGCACCAGAGAGTCCACACACGGGACGAGGGTGTATTGCCGTGAGCTAACCAGAGAGTCCACACTCGGGACGATGGTTAGTGCTTAGTTCAAACCCATGAGTCCACACTCGGGATGAGGGTTTGGTTCTTCTATTGATCTCGTGTTCATTGTTCGTCCGACAGTTCATTATGCGTAGTTGTTCTAGTGTTCGTGTTCGTATTTGTAGTCATTTGTCGTGTTCCTGTTTTTCTTGTTTATATTCTTGCGCATGATAAAACTGTTAAATAGGCATGTATATTATGTATTTTGTTAGTCCTCTGAGGACCTGATGATCTCTTCAGGTTTAGCCGAGTTTGAGTCAGGAGCAGACGAGAGGTTGAGTCAGCGTCAGACCACTGTGCCTTGCAGTTGAGGTTGTCTTGATTAGCAGGTTGTATTCAGATAGTATATTTCATGTATTTTTTCTCTTTTCGTCTATTGGTGGTGGATTTTTGTCCACCGGACGTGACTTTGATTTCTTGGAAACATTCAGTTTATATTCTTTATTGTTGCATTTCATGGTTATTCATTGATCTTGGTTGTGTCTTGATATTTATGTGGATGAGATATAGATTTCCCCATGATTCTAGATTCAATGACTTGTGAGTTATAGACAGCGTTCTACTGCCGACACTGCGGCGTAGGCTGGGCTTGGACACGTTTCGTATCCGAAAAGCGGGTGCGGGTCGTGACAAGTTTTTTTGGTGGCCCATGCAGGTCAACGTTAATCACTTCGGTTACGTTACTGTGCCGTCGTGACCTGAAAATAGGATTAGACTCATAGGATCTCATCCACGTGTCTTGACTTCTTGTTGATTTCTATCCTTGATTATTCATTAAATCCTCGACTTGCATCCAGCTTGGAATTCTTCAAACGGCTAAAGTACTTTCTTTGTTACAGTTAAGATGGACTCGCAAGATAGGAACACGCTGTACTGAATACTCCACCAGCTACATGAGGCTTTTTCACATACATAACTCCACCAACACAAGGAGGCCAGCTCACTTATATGGGCAATCCGCCACAGCCGCAGTTCTCGAGATTCCGCAGGAATGACATTCCATCACCTCCGCAGTTTCCTCCGTAGACTCCTCCACCAGCTCCTGTCCCACCGCCAGCACAAGTCCCACATCCAGTACGTGTCCCACACCCAGTTCCAGTCAGGCACCCAGCACCAGCGATGTACCCGGCTCCTATGATGTATCCAGCACCTCCGATGTACCCAGCACCCGTTCTGCCTCCGCCGCCAACACTGGACAATGTTACACTCCTGGGGATCTTTCAGCAGCAAGCCAACATGTTCTACGATACGTTGAGGGAGGCTCTTCAGATTAGAGATGCTCCGCGATAGCGTCTTGTAACTTCCAAGAACTTCATGGACCTCCGGTCCAGGGAGTTTCATGGGACAGAGGGGATTCTCTACGCTGACGAGTGGTTGGAGAATGTTGAACGATACCTGAAGATGGCCCGAGTTCCAGAAGATCTGAAGATCGAGTCAGCCAGTGGACAACTTTTCGACATAGTGCGGACATGGTACCAAGGCGAACCCCGATTTTCTGCTCCAGACGTGACTTGGAAGGAATTCAAGCAAATGTTCAAGAAGAAATTCTACCCATACGTAGCATGAGAGGCGTTGATAAGAAAGTTCGAGCACCTAGAGCAAGGCAACCACACCGTCGATGAGTACACATCGAAGTTTTCTCGCCTCAGCCGCTTCGCGAAGAACTTGGTCAGCACCCCTGAAGACAAGGCACGATAATTCAGGAAGGGACTATCTCACGAGATTTGTCTAGCCATCGCCACCAGTCGAGCCGCCACTTATAAGGAGATTCTAGAGGTCGTTCAAGCTATAGAGGAAGAGCTGAGTCACAAGACGAAGAGGAATCGAGACGCATTCGGAGGAGGCAGCGACCAGTCAGCACCGGTAAAATGTCCCAACATTCCAGGGAAGACTTTCACACAGAAGCATCACCAGCAACCTCGAGCAGCCCCACAACAAGTTCAAGATGTTCCCACCTGCCAGTACTGCAAGAAGAGAGGCCACGTCCAAGAAGACTGTCGTAGATGGTTGAGGTTGTGCTATACTTGTGGATCCAACCAGCATCTGTCTCGAGACTGCCCGAAGAAGAATGCGACTGCACCACCACTACCAGCCGTACATGGAGGACAAGCCTATGCCATGAACACGGTGGATACAACAATACCACAGGGAGCAGCTAGCGAGAATTCTCAGTAGAATTGACAGTATTATAGATAGGCCATATTAGATTTTGATTTGAGAGCAATTGAATTTCTCTTATAGCAGGATGTTCTAGACCATTCATTCTAGTATATCACAGCTCCTTAAATTTCGAGGACGAAACTTGTTTAGGGGGGTAGAGTTGTCAACCCCTTGACCAAAATTTTCTTTTATTTATTAATTTTATACCCCTCTTTATTGACTAGTTATTTTTTTTTGTTATTACTTAACCACCAATGGAGAGTAGAGGGTATTAATACTCAGAGTAACAGCGGTTTATATGGAAGTTGAGTTCAATTCTCAACTGCTTCCCATATGTTCAAATTCAAATATTAGATTGGGCCTAGGATATTAGAGGGGACCCTTATACAGGACCCTTGAGGAAGGTTGGGCTTGCATAACCGTACTACTCAAAAGGGGCTAAGTGCTAATTTAGATTTTTCTAACTATGCTGTGGCCGACCATGGGTAAACCCTGTACTTGAATTTTAAACACATTCAAATATGATTTCTCCTAATCTGTTTGAAACTCGATCCCAAGCCCTCACATCTCAAATCTGATTTCAAATCAAATCCTTCTATCTTCTCCCATAGATCAGCACACACGCGCATATATATATATATATATATATATATATATATATATATTAAAGGGGTCAGCCGACCCCCTCCTATCATCTGCAAACCTTGTCTTTCCCACCACGAGAGAGAGAGATCGAGGAAGGACCGGAGAACAGTCGAGACACCATTCCCAATAGGTAATTTTCTACTCTATGATCTCCTGTTATTAAGAAGAATTCATGTGTAGTTGCTAGGCATTTGAGTTAATTGCTATGTAGAACATATATGAGACAGGTCTTGTTATATAGAGAATGGTTTCAGGATGAGGAAATCGTAGAAAACTTAGAATTGTATCTAAATACCTGGGTTAAGACTCGAGCCTATGAGGAAATCTTTTACAGGGGTATCACAATGACAGGGAGGGTAGCATGGATACACGAGTGTCCAGCATATACAGGGTATCTTAGGTCGAGTTCAACTTAGATTATCGATTCTGATTTCAGATAACCAAACCAGGCCTTACCAGATTTATACATAGTGCATATCCCTACGTGTATTCGAAAGATATCAGTACTACCTTCGATTTTGGAGTACCAATATGACTAACCTTGATCTCAGTCGATTATGTGCCAATTTTGTGTCAGGAATATCAGCTAGTGCCAGGGAGGGTTGTATTGCCTCTGTGATACGGCTTGGAAATGGAGTATCATATCGATACCTGTTACAACTGTAAACTGGGAGGGTTGCCATATAGGTAAATCTGGATGGAACTTTCATGGTATTAGTTCAGGTCATATCAGCACCATGTAAATCACCTGGGTTCGATTTCAGGATGATTATATACCCAATAAACAGGACTTTGATATCCGGCCAATGAACCATGGTATCAAGGGTTATACTCAAAGCTTGACCCCAATAACTGGGACACTGTCCTGGTATCAAAGCAGCACTGAGTCCTTAGCATATTCTGAAATTTGTACAACTTCATACACAACAGTATGCCGAGTAGATGGTATCAGTTCCAACTTGGGACTTTAGGTTGATGGTTAAGGTATGGTATTAGGAATGAATCATATAAATATTGAAACCAGAGCAAAGCATAATTTATTATGTCATGGTTACCAGCCTATTCTGCTGGATTAGCCTATACAAATCTGCCCCTTTCAATTTATAAACTGTTTAACGCCTCATTAGATGATTTTGGGCTAAATCACAGCTGAAACAAACAACAGATGTAGCTAGGATATGGGGCGTAGATGTAGCAGGTTTGGGTATATCAGAGGGTGTAGGGTTAGGAAGCACAATCCCTCCAAATATTGGTGATGTTCCTTGCTGCATCAAGTTGGATACTTGGATATGTTGCATGACTGAATCGACTGATATATATATATATATATATATATATATATATATATATATATATATATATATATATATATATATATATATATAGCCTTTGCTAGTATGGGTTGGATCGTTTGGGGTTAAACTGATTACCAATAAACACTGGTACATGTTATATGCTCTGCCCTTGTTTTCTGTGACTTGGATTATGTATGAAGCATTGGTTTAAATTGCAGTAAAGACTGAAGACTGATTCTTATATAAATTATTATACTGGAAGTCTGCCACACATGTCATTATGATATGATTTATTATCCTATATCACCACGATGTCATATCCTCTGCTATGTCAAGTATCAGTGAATGTTTTGTATTTAATTGACTTGTTAGAGATAAACAAGGTTCTCTATACTGGAACACATATTCCATTTTGGTCGGGGATCCCCATACCTGATACAGTTTGATATGCAAAACATATGGGGTACAAAGGTGCAGCCTTGGGTTTTAAATGCATGAATATCAAGGGAAGGGGTTTAGACCCTGGTTATACAAATAGCAGGGGGTAGCATTCAACAAGCCTAAAAGCTAAGGGCAGCAAGTTAGGGTGTATGCATAGTCTAGTATAGCAATAAATACCAGGAGAGTCATTACAAAGGGCTTAGCAACCAAATTAAGTGAATGTGTCTAGGCACATTATGAAGTGTCAAGATATGTCGAGTACCCATAACTTAAGAGAATATGAAAGAAGTATTGCAAGCAGTAAACCTAAACGTCAAGCCTATGGTTTAAGTTAGAACATAGGTCATATGGAATACCAGTAGATAAGAGGATAGCCAAGAAAACAGGGTGATAAGTAAACCTAGATCATATATCCCAAGGGTTAACTCAAGCGTATGGGAAATGACCTAGAAACCTCATGAACTAAATAGACAAGCTAGTTTGTACTCTTAAACATAGTGTATTGATTTCCATGAAATTCGTAAACAGGTTACTTGGATCTCCATACGGGTTGTAATCCGTGACAGCAGCTCAGGACCACAGGCAAGTATATCTTGCCTCCCTCTACAGTTTTATTTACATGCATTTCATTTCAGTTTCAGTCTTTGATTGTTTATGGACATGTGCTCTTCGTGTTATATTCTATTGAGTTATTTTTATTACATATAGCCGTGTTCATGTTTGGTCTTATAGTTCATAGTTGGAGTTTCTCATCAGTACCTTGCTTGAGTCGTGTCAAAGAACGAGTGTGTGTAGTGAACTGCTAAACCCTTGATTATCGTTTTACACAACCAGAGAGTCCACACTCGGGACGAGGGTTGATTAGTGCACCAGAGAGTCCACACTCGGGACGAGGGTGTTTGTCGTGTTCATTGGCACCAGAGAGTCCACACTCGGGACGAAGGTTGACCATTTGCACCAGAGAGTCCACACACGGGACGAGGGTGTTTTGCCGTGAGCTAACCAAAGAGTCCACACTCGGGACGAGGGTTAGTGCTTAGTTCAAACCCATGAGTCCATACTCGGGATGAGGGTTTTGTTCTTCCATTGATCTCGTGTTCATTGTTCGTTCGGCAGTTTATTATGCGTAGTTGTTCTAGTGTTCGTGTTCTTGTTCGTAGTCATTTGTCGTGTTCTTGTTTTTCTTGTTTATATTCTTGCCCATGATAAAACTGTTAGATAGGCATGTATATTATTTATCTTTCTAGTCCTCTGAGGACCTGATGATCTCTTCAGGTTTAGCTGAGTTTGAGTCAGGAGCAGACGAGAGGTTGAGTCAGCGTCAGACCACGGTGCCTTGCAGTTGAGGTTGTCTTGATTAGCAGGTTGTATTTAGATAGTATATTTCATGTATTTTTTCTCTTTCCGTCTATTGGTAGTAGATTTGTGTCCACCGGACGTGACTTTGATTTCTTGGAAACATTCAGTTTATATTCTTTATTGTTGCATTTTATGGTTATTTACTGATCTTGGTTGTGTCTTGATATTTATGTGGATGAGATATAGATTTTTTTGTGATTCTAGATTCAGTGACTTGTGATTTATAGACAGCGTTCTACCGCCGACACTGCGGCGTAGGCTGGGCTTGGACACGTTTCATATCCGAAAAGCGTGTGCGGGTCGTGACAAACACTCTTCTCAGTTGCTTTCTCTCTCTCTTTCGAAGGTTGGGCTCTGGCGCTGACCTACCACAAGGTGGTCCTGCTCACCAGATCCATCTCCGTGAACCTCATCTGGTACGGAAAGTTCACCGCTTCGCAGATCCGACTTCGTCACCTCCTTCTCCGCCTCCGGCGATCTCCAGGACGCGCCATCCGTCTCCGTGTGGTGGAAGAGCATGGAGAAGTACCCCCCTCTCAGTCGAGGTCCAAAATGCCTAGTTTTGCCCTCGGCAGCAGATCCTCGACGAGTCCTACTCGCTTGGCAAGTCGCTAAAGGGGGCCCACATCACGAAGCTGGCAAGCAAGGGAGCCCACATCTAGTCCATCAATGTCATCCTCACCTCTGCCACCTTCGCGGTAGAGGGCTTCTGTACGAGCCGGTACGGGACCCAGGGGTCCTCCCGGCAGTCCAAGTCCGGGCAGTTCACCTACGTCTGGGTCGGGGACTCGACGGAGCAATGCCTGGCTATTGTTCGTGGCCCTTCTACCAGCCGGTGTATGGGCCCCAGTCAGCTCTATTGGTGGCGCCCAACTGAGACGTCGGTGACGACGGGATGGTGATCAACCTGGCGAGCCTCTTGGCCGACACCATCACGAACCCGTTGAAAATGGGTTCTTCTTGTTAGTCCCAGAGCTTGATCAAAGATGGTAGAACTAGATGTCGAGATCAGAGGTTCAAACAAATGTTCCCTTTCTGATTATTCTCGACATCCACGAGGAACACTATAATATAAATCTGATTACAAAAGCAACAATAATCAGAAAATAAATCTCACGTTCTTTCTCGCAATCGCAGTTGATGATGGACAGAACTGAGTTACAACTCAGAAAAAAGAGAAGAAAGAAGAAGTGGAAAGGTTCTTGCTAGGGTGATTAAGATCACCGTTGCTCAAACCAAGATTCGCCCCACCACGATCTGCTTCCAAGAACCAGCAAGTTCACGAAGAACTTCTGGAACGCTCGTAAGTCAATATTTGAGACTTGAATGGACTTCCTGGACTTTACGGACTCCCATAACTCTCTTCTTGGTGCATCTTCCAAAGGAGGCCAAGGGGCTATATTTATAGAGTAGAGTGAGACTTTACCTTTTCTTCTATCCGATGTGGGACTAAAATACCAATACTCAAAAATAGAGTTTGATATTTTAGATCATCCCACAATCAGCATAGTAGGGTGCCAGTCCATATCTACCCCCGGAACACTCCCGTGCATGCACGAGACAACCTGGGGTCCGTGTCCGAGTCCGAGTCCGCACAACAAAAATCAACTTGCATCATTGTTGGAATTAATCATTTTTCCTTCTAGAAAAATACTCCCACATGGCACACACTTATGCCCCACCATACCTCATATGCACACCTCAACACAAGCAATGCATTATATTGAGATACTTACGATTTGTTGTAGCCGATGTGAGACTATTTTTTCTAGTCTAAAGGCAAAAACACCAACAATCTCCCACATATCTCAATATATGGGTTGAGCGTTCCTCACAGTGATTGTCCATCATGTATTAGGAGAGATTTCGCTGACGAATTGAATCTTTCCGCATGGGTCAAATAATAGTATGATATAAGAATGGACTAAGCCTTGAATTCTGCACTATGACTGCAATTTTTTCCACTCACATAATGACATCAGCTGTGCTTCCGGTTGCACATTAAAGGCCCTGTGCATGCCTGATTTTGGTGTATGTATCTTGGGCGTCTACAAGTTTACCCTCAAGAGACGGCCTGAATCTCTTTCCATACATTCTAGGTGAGTTCTTTTAAAGAGTCCTTTGGCATGAAGCCTGGCGCTTCCTTGCGGTGATACCCGCTATGACATGGCCCAAAGCCGAGGCTACACCTCTTCGTGGTGTCACGCCACTGTAGCATGAGGTCCCAGCCTCTTTGTAGTGCTAAACTACCCAGCATGAAGCCTTGCGCTTCCTTACGGTGTTACGCCGCTGTGACATGGCTCACGTAGCCAAGGCTTTACCCACTCTAGGTACCTCTTGGTGGTGTCACACCACTGTAACATGAGGTCACCGGCCTCTTTGTAGTGCTGACTACAACTCTTCATTCTACAACATTAGGCTACCTGTCTATATGCGGTGCTACGTCGTTGTAACATGGCTCGCAAAGTCGACGCATTACCCTTACCAAGGAACCTCTTGGTGGTGTCACCCCACTGTAGCAAGGAGACCTTACGCTCCTTTGTAGTGTTGTGCTATCGTGCTTCCTGTAGAGCACACCAGACATTCAAAATGCCTGAGAACTCATTAAGGCATCTAAGCCATCCTCCCACAGGACTTGTTCTTTTAAGAGAACAAATAGTAGACAATAGTGGTTATGGGTCCATAACCCCTCCGTATCTCAAAGGACTATTGTAAGCCACTAAATATTTTTAATATTAAAATAGCATTTTTTAGCCTTAATAAATTATTATAATTATTAGGGATTTTCTAGGATTTTTGGAATAATTTTTAAACGGTTTTATAGCATAGGAATATCAATTTGCAATTTATTAAATTGTTTTAATATCAATTTGTAATTTATTAAATTGTTTTAATCTCAGTTTGCAATTTACTGAATTGTTTTAATCTCAGTTTGCAAATTATATTTGCAAACTGTGAGACAGTAGGGTTATTTGTAAAACTGTAAACTTGGGGGACCTAAATGAAAAACTACCCATCCCCCCATTATCTTTCTCTCTCCTCTCTCACCTACGACCGACGACCGACGACCACCGCCCCGACAACTCGGCCGACCTAACCCTAATTCAACCGACTTCTCGACCCTATAAATTGACCCCGACCCCAAACCCTAACCCTACACTATTTTCCGACCACCCCAGCACCGCCCTAACCTATTTCTTCTCCGACGAGCTCGTCGGAACCCTAGATGTAGGATTACGTCACCTCGGCCATCGTCGACACCTTCGACCACCACCAATCGATGCGTTTCGACGAGACGACCACAGCGCCATTTTTTCACGACCACCCCGACGTCTCCTCCGCCGTGCAACGCCCCCGAAAGCCACCGCCCCTCGGACACGTACGTGTCGTTTCTTCTGTGTGTCGAGTTGTGTCTCGTATTTGTGACCCTAGACTCGCCTAGACACGAGCAGTGCGTGAGTGAGTTCGGACACGGCCAGTTCGTGTCGTGCGTGTCGTGCACGCCTGGGACACTAGACTCGTGTTTCTTTGTGTCCCTAACTGTCAAGACACGAAGACACAGAACTATGGGTTAACGGGTTTAATTAACTGTTATTGGGTTTAAAACCTATTATCCTAATTCACTATATATTTAACCCAAGTCCTATCCCTAACAGCAAGCTCGAGCTGACCCTCTGGTCAGTCGAGTGGCGCTCAGACCCACCCCCTGTTCCAGGAGGCCGAGTTCGAGCCCCCCTTTTTGTGTTCTTTTGTTTTGTTTTTATTTTTATTTGTTTTATTATATATATATATATATATATATATATATATGTATATATGTATATGTATTTGTATATTTATATGTATATGTATATGTATTTATATATATATATATATATTACCATATATATTGTTATATATAATATATATATATATATATATATATATATATATATATATATATATATATATATATATATAGAGAGAGAGAGAGAGGAAGGATCAAGATCCCCACACTTTTTGCATCCCCATGCATCCCCTCTATTTGCACAATTAGATGGTGCTTTAAGTCATCTAATCTTAACCGTTGATTTACAAATGGTTAAGATTAGATGACTTAAAGCACATCCAACGGATGTGAACATGGGGATGCAAAAATTGTGGGGATACCTATCCTTCCTCATATATATATATATATATATATATATATATATATATATATATATATATATATATATATATATATATATATATATATATATTTCAAATACAATTTTGTGCAAAATATTATTATGTGTAAATTCACAAGTTATTTTATTATATAATTTTATGACTTGTATATTTTACTACTTTAATATATATTATTAAAATACTTTAATATATATTTTCATATATGAATTATTGTATCTTATTAATCTTGGCCATTTGATGTCCAAATCTAGCATGGGTTTTTGGGCCCAAATATGTCTAAATACATTCAAAGTCTGTACAAGTCATATTGGACTTGATTCATGACTTTGGGTCCCGTATCTGGACTTCGGTTCAATTTCGCATACGTGGACAAAATACTAAATAATTAATTATTTATTTTCCAGGATTTGTAACTTGCTATTTTTAAATTTATATATATATATATATATATATATATATATATATATATATATATATATATATATATATATATATATATATATATATATATATTAAGTACTGTAAAAATCTAAAAAAAATTGTATTTAAATACTATATTAATTTAGCTAATTTAATATAACTTTTCCAGCATTTATTAAGTAATTGTGGCATTTTAAAAAATAGGAAAATAGAACTCATTTTCAGGGTACTTATGTTTACTGATTTTTAATAATTATCTATGAGGGTTTATAAATTCCAGAAAAATTATTATAAATTTCTATAATTAACAAGGATCATTTTAGTACTTTATTTTATATATAATTGAGCTTTTTGCCTATCTTAAAAATTATTGGAACACAGTGTACAGCCTGATTTATTTATTGAATAATTATGACTTGCGATGTATTGTGTGATTTTTGGTTATTGTAGTATTGGACCTCACCATACCAAAGGGTAAGGGCCCTAGAAAGTTGGTTTAGGTATTATGTCATCCCACACTGGTCTCCTATGCTAAAGTCATCATTTAGCTAGGTGTCCAGTCAGAAAGTCGTGTCGCACAACTAGTGTCCTAGTGTTTAACTTAGTATGAAAATTAAGTTTATGTATTATTTTTACAGTAACGAGACACCAGACATCTATAGCATTTCCTTCACTACCTTGCTTTGCTAGAGGCAAGTACCTATACAAACTTTATTTACTGCATATGATGAATTGTGTAAAAACTATGTTAAATACTGATACATAAACTGCAAGTCATATCTCTTCATGTTTCACATGTTTTATACCGCTCTCAGTATCCACCATGCTTTATACTATTCTCGTTTCACCCACATTTTATAAAATGGGTTATGGAAAAACTGTTAGTAGAGTACGTGATTATACCCCCTTCTCCGCATGTATTTACCGTGCACTGTTACATTCTATATACAACTTTGTCGTATGTCTGATCCCGTATTTGTGTATGGATATACACCGATACCGTTAAGTGTACGTATGTGTACTTCAGAAAATTGATATGTATCACTGTACATCCTATTTACCTATTGACCGATCACGTACATACTACAGTTTTAAACTTTAAAACAAACATATATTTTCATGATAGATTGTGATATGCTATGATTCCTGTTTATTACACTTCAGTTCATGCTTCGTATATTTAGTTTGTTAGAATCAGTACTTGCTCCCGTCCTGACAGGATAACGTTGTAGGTATACTTACCGAGGAGGAGTTGCTTTGCGATTCTTATTATGGGATTGCCATCGAGGATCAGACTTTACCTTACGAGGATGTACCTACGGGGAAACTCGTCTAGTTTGTGTAGTTGCTCGGGACTTTTGCTAGTAGTCATGTTGTTAGACTATGTATTTTAATACTAGTCCTGTATCCAGTTTTATGTCTCGACTTTGTATTTCGGAACATATTTATATACGAGATGACTTTTTGGAACATTTCTGACTCATTATGACATATAGAACTATTAGCACACTTTGATCATATATTGTTTATCTTTAGAACAACTTACTATGCTTTACCTCAAGCGTAGGCTGGACATGACTCGGCCCGGCCCAACAATTTGGGTAGCGGATCGTGACATATTTTTAGTGGTGGCCCATGCAGGTCCTGACTTAATTGTTTGGTTACGTCATTGTACCAAGCATGTCTGCAATTAGGAACTTAAGATAACTAGATAACACTAGGAATAACATCTAGAACACCTAGAGGATTACTAGGATTGCAACATAGGAACTTATCACATCATATGCTCATTGTTACAAATTAAATTTTCTTGTTGTTATGATTGTTTACTTAAAAGGGTCCTTATGAGTCCTTTTATTTATTAGATGGTGCTCACCCGCACGTCCCAGTATGCCACCCCTGAGAATGGCACACTTCCTATCCAGTCGGTTGACTAGTTGACCGATGCACCTCCACCTCCACCTACCACACTCCCCTACTCCACAAATCCACCAACCCAGATGCCTCCGCCACCTTCCACATCACAGTCCTAGCAGGATCCGATACTCCCACCACCACCTATTAGTATACCTACCTAGGCTTCCGTCACTCTCGACGGGAACCAACTGCTCACTCTGATCCAGGGGTTCCTAACGACCCATCAGGAGCAGACCACCTTACTCCGCCGGAGCATGAAGCGTTCTAAAGAGCGTACCGTGGCCCCACCACCAATAGAGCCATGGCAGAGAGCGGAGAATATCAAGGACTTCATGGGCTTGAACCCCAGGGAGTTCATGGGGACTGAAGGCATCATAGTAGCAGATGACTGGCTAGACTCGGTAGAGAGGAAGCTCCTCGGAGCTAGGTTGCCGGGTGACCTTCAGGTCGAGGCAGCGAGATTTTTGCTGACAGACTTGGAAGGGGTTTGGTTCAGAAATGAGCCACTATTCGCGAGAGGGAGAGCCACATTGGATCAGTTTAAGATCCAGTTCAAGAAGAAATTCTTCTCGACCACCGCTAGAGTAGCCATGGGGATACAATTCCAGAACATCCAGCAGGAAAATCGTTCTGTTGACGAGTATGCTGCAGAATTTAGTCATTTGAGTCATTTTGCTCCTAGTCTGGTTGTAGACCCAGAGGAGATGATGCGTAGGTTTTGCCATGGCCTAGTTCCAGACATTGGCATTCTCCTAGTGGCGAATGGGACGACTGACTACAACCAGAGCCTAGAGTTGGCCCGGAGCATAGAGGAGCGTCTTCTGTCTTGCAAGAGGCCGGCTCATGTACACCACGAGGGACCTTCCAAGCATCATGCTTTCCATCCGAGAGCACCGGTGTCACACCAGCAGACGTACCGTCCTCCCACACCACATTACTCGACCCCACCAGTTAGAGCTCCAGGACCACGACAGCAGAAGGGAGCTGTGTGTTCATTCTGTAGGAGGCCAGTCCATGACGCTTCCGTCTCCAGGAAGAGGTTAGGGCAGAATTTAGCTTGTGGGTCTACCACCCATCAGCTTCGGGACTGCCCAGTAGCGAGGGTACCAGGCACCGAACCACCATCTAGAGGATCGCCGCTTCCGACTCAGCAGCAGAGGTTCGGGCAACATCTGCAGCAGCAAAAGGGACCCCGGGGGAAGGCTTATAGCCTAGCTCTTGAGGCGGAGCCGGAGCAGGTTTCGGAGCCAGATTATTTGGCCGACGTTATCACAGGTTATGTTTATTTGCATACTTTTCTTGCTCTATGCTTGTTTGATTTCGGTACATCATATAGCTTCCTGTCATTAGAGTTTTTGCATAAATACCACTTAGTAGCTACACCTACTGAGGAGATGAGTAGAGTGATGACGGGAGGTGGACCAGTACCCATTAGAGCTATCTATAGATGTTATATTACTATAGCTGGGAGAGAGTTTGGGGGACGATTCTTTGTGATGCCACTCCCCGGGTATGATATCATATTATGGATGGATTGGCTTAGCTATTCTCACGCAGCTATATACTGTTATGAAGGTAGTATTCTGTTCAGTCCCCCAGGTACGACACCATTTAGTGTCAGAAGGATAGGGCCGGAGATCAGCCTAGAGCCGAACTATTGTACGATAGTTGGGGAGGTAGCACCGCCACATCCTATCATTAGGGAGTTTATGGATGTATTCCCAGAGGATCTTCCAGGACTTCCATCTGACAGAGATGTGGAGTTCACTATAGATTTAGTACCGGGTTCATCACCAGTATTCCGGGCTTGCCGTAGAGATGAAGGAGCAGATTGATGACCTATTGAAAAAGGGTTTCATTCGATATAGTGCTTCATGGGGAGCGCCAGTACTCTTTTTGCCAAAAAAGGATGGTACAGTTCGGTTGTGTATTGACTACCGGGCGTTGAATACCATCACCATTAAGAACAAATATCCTCTGCCCAAGATAGATGATTTGTTCGACCAGTTAAGTGGGGCGAAGGTATTTTCTAGGATAGATTTGAGGTCTGGTTACCACCAGGTAAAAGTCAGGGCTGAAGACATCCAGAAGATGGCGTTCAATACAAAGTATGGACAGTACGAGTTTTTGGTGATGCCATTTGGTCTCACAAATGCGCCAGCTGTCTTTATGAACTTGATGAATAAGACATTTCACCAGTATCTGGATAAGTTCATCGTAGTATTTATCGACGACTTTCTGATATACTCGAAGACGCCGGAGGAGCACGCAGAGCACTTGCGGACAGTTTTGGGGATTCTGAGAAAGGACAGGTTGTATGCCAAATTGTCGAAGTGCGAGTTCTTTTTAGACCGAGTGGAGTTTCTCGGTCATGTGGTCACTGGAGAGGGGATCTCAGTGGATCCCAGGAAGATTACTGTCGTTGAGACATGGAAGGCTCCGACATTAGTTTCAGAGATTAGGAGTTTCTTGGGTTCAGCAGGCTATTATAGGAAGTTCGTACAGGACTTTGCTAGGATAGCTGAACCCATGACGAAGCTGACACGGAAGGAAGTAGAGTACATCTGGTCAGAGGACTGCCATGCAGCATTTGAGGAGCTGAAGAGGAGGCTGACGACCGCTCCAGTTCTGACATTACCTTCAGGATCTGGAGGTTTCACCATTTACAGGGACGCTTCGGGAAAGGGGCTAGGATGTGTCCTACAGTAGCATAGGAAAGTGATTGTTTATGCATCTAGGCAATTACGGACTCATGAACGGAACTATCCTACCCACGTCCTAGAGTTAGCTGCGGTGATCTTTGTACTCAAGTTATGGAAACACTACTTATACGGAGAGCGAGTGGAAATCTTTACTGATCACAAGAGCTTGAAGTATGTGTTCACGCAGAAGGAGCTGAATATGAGGCAAAGATGATGGTTGGAGTTGATGAAGGACTTCGACATCGATTTACAGTATCACCCCGGAAAGGCAAATGTGGTGGCGGATGCGCTGACCAGGCATCCTATGGCATGGTATCTGATGATAGATCGAAATTTGTGGGAAGATCTGGAGAAGCTTGGTATAGAGATAGTTCGGCCAGGATCAGTGATACAGATGATGGCACTAGACATTCAGTCTTATTTGATGGAGCAGATCAAGGAGGAACAATCTACAGATGAGAGCCTCCGCAGACTCAGAGTCCAGACTTTAGCTGGATTACTTGATAACTTCACCGTAGCAGAGGATGGATCCTTGAGGCATGACAGCCGGTTATGTGTGCCGAAGAGAGAGCTGATAGAGGCGGTCTTGCAGGAGGCGCACCGATCACGATATTCTATTCACCCTGGTGCCAACAAGATGTACTGTGACTTGCGGGAACATCTTTGGTGGCACGGGATGAAGAGAGATGTATCACGCTTCATTTCAAGATGCCTAGTTTGCCAGCAGGTCAAGACGGAACGTCAAAGGCCAGCTGGTCTATTGCAGCCATTACCCAATCCCGAGTGAAAGTGTGAGCATATTACGATGGACTTCGTTTCAGGGCTTCCTCGTTCCCAAGGAGGAAAGGATGACATATGGGTCATCGTAGACAGGCTGACGAAGTGTTCGTACTTCATACCCTTCAAGGTGGGATTCTCCACCGAGAAGTTGGCGGAGCTATACATACAGCAGATAGTTCGCTTGCACGGAGTACCAGTGAGCATTGTATCAGACCGGGACAACAGATTCACATCCTACTACTGGAGGAGCTTGCAGGAGGAGTTGGGCAGTCGGCTCAAGTTCAGTATAGCGTACCACCCACAGGCAGATGAACAGTCCGAGAGGGCGATACATACACTAAAGGACATGCTGAGGACTTGTGTGCTGGACTTTGGCGGATCATAGAAGAGTCATCTGTACTTGGTAGAGTTTTCATACAACAACAGCTACCAAACCAGCATCGGTATGTCTCCTTTCGAGGCACTATATGGACGACGATGTCGTACACCGCTCTTTTGGGATGATGTTGGAGATAGAGTTATGCTTGGGCCAGAGATGATCACTGATGCAGCAGAGAAGGTCAGGATGATCAGAGACAGACTCAGAGTTGCTCAGGACAGGCAGAAATACTGGGCCGATGTTAGTCGCAGACCGATGGAGTTCGCTGACGGAGATATGGTATTGGTGAAGATATCACCTACTAGAGGGATGATCTGGTTCGGACGAGACGGCAAGTTGAGCCCGAGATACATTGGACCGTTCGAGATACTGGACAGGATCGGAGAGGTAGCTTACAGGGTTGCACTTCCACCTAACCTAGCAGGAGTTCACGATGTCTTTCATGTGTCTCAGCTGAGGAGATACGTTCCAGACCCAGCCATGTGTTAGATCATTCGGAGTTAGAGATCGAACCGAGCCTTGCAGTTACTGAGTAGCCAGTGGAAATATTAGACCGAAGAGAGAAGAGACTGAGGAACAAAGTTATACCCTTGGTACGAGTGGCTTGGAGCCGTCACTCTCCGGGAGAATCTACTTGAGAGAGGGAGTCGGACATGAGGGAGAGATATCCTTACTTTTTTGACCCAACAGCCGCGAGGAAACCACCCGTTCCCGCTTGATACCTTAGAAGTTAGTCTTAAATAGTAGCCTTAGTCATTGTTTGCATTGCTTGCTATATTAAATGTTTGTAGAGTCTTCTACCCTTGTGAATTTCGAGGATAAAATTTTTCATGGAGGGAAGATTTGTAAGCCCCTAAGTATTTTTAATATTAAAATAGCATTTTTTAGCCTTAAAATAAATTATTATAATTATTAGGGATTTTTTAGGATTTTTGGAATAATTTTTAAATGGTTTTATAGCTTAGAAATATCAATTTGTAATTTATCAAATTGGTTTAATATCAATTTATAATTTATTAAATTGTTTTAATCTCAGTTTACATTTTACTGAATTGTTTTAATCTCAGTTTGCAAATTATATTTGCAAACTGTGAGACAGTAGGGTTATTTGTAAAACCCTAAACTTGGGGGACCTAAATGAAAAACTGTCACCC
>JANAVB010024999.1:13074804-13079804 GCA_029216955.1 Iris pallida | reverse complement strand
AAATCGGGACTTCGTGTGGGATTAGGAAGATGGTATCGCACGATACCGTTGAGTATCCTACGGTACTCGAGATAACGGGTAAACGACCAATATGGACCGTAAGATGGACTGGATGTCCACTTACCCTGGAGAACTTGGTAGGTACTGATTGTATAGGCTAGTACCCTACTACCCTAGGAAGCCGGAAGTGGAATTCCTAAGGGAAAGCCACTTGGCGTCAATGTTCGAGCGGGTTAAGGGTAATGTATATGTAATCGGGAATTTTAAGATACGGGGTTCGGGTATTCGGATTGACTTGAAACTTAGGTGACTTGTTAGGTACACCCTACAAATGTTATTTTTGAACCAATTTTTGCTCGGTTGACCTAGAGTTGACTTTTTACCTAAAAGTCAATGATGAGTCAACACTTTGTCTAATTTTGACCAAAACCAAACTAGAGTTGACCAGTTGACCAAAAGTCAACTGTTGGTCAACATTTGACCAGTTTGGCCTAAGGTTGACCTAGAGTTGACCAGAGTTGACCAGGGTTGATCAGTTGACTAAAAGTCAACTGTAGGCCAACTCTTGACCCCGTTTGATTTGCCTTGACTTGTTTTGACTTGCGATAACTGGTATGACCTAGAGTTGACTTAGTTCGACTTAGATTGACTTGACAGGACTTAGTGTGACTCAGTGAGATCTAGTTTGACCTAGATTTCATATCATTCTTTATAATCATTCATAACTTTGTTAAACCTAAATTAACATGAAATATCTCATCTTTAGGTTTCTGATTACCACTCTGAGCATTGATATACCCTACAGCTCAGGACAGCAGACGAGTACATTCACTGATAGTTTTTATTGTCTTGATATCTGCTATATCTGATTCAGTTGTAGTGTCTTACTTGATTTCCAGACACGATACTTCACGGACTAGTATATGTCGGATCCTGTCATGAGATGTTGTTCCCCGGGTTACTTGGTATATTAGTACATGACTCGACTTGTTACTTGTACTTGTATAGACATGGACTTGGGAGTGGGCTGATCACCTGCTTTTGAATCCTGTGTCATGACGTGTTATGTCCGGATCCTTTATACTATTCGGGGGATGGGGAGTTATTAGTGGTTGTGTGATCAAATTCCCACATTGTTCTATTGTACACATTGTTCATAGCTATACCCTCGCCTCACGACGGATAAAGCCTTACCCTACATCGTTCATAGCTTTCCATGGTGACCGGCCTTACCGTTCTATTGTACACATTGTTCATAGCCGGTCGGATGGAAAGCCTGATCATGTTTCCCAAGCCTATCACATAACGCTCTAATAATTCAAGACACATTTTATATTTACTTATCTTATCATATATCTTGTTCTGTTCAACACAAGATTGGCTACACAAGATTGGCTTAATCTTGGCCCATTGTCGAAGGTGGATCATCTTAATATGGCTGAGTCAGATCACGCCCCGTTATTAATCAAGTTTCTAGCACAGCAAGAAGGAGGTAGACGACCATTTCGGTTCCTAGATTTTTGGACCAAACGGGAGGGCTTTATGAAGCTCGTGGAGGAGGCTTGGTACTCAGTTTCACACCCTAATAGCTTGGTGCGTGTCAGTATGAGGTTGGCTACTTGTCGTACAATTCTTTCAAAGTGGAGTCACAGTACATTCGGAGACATTTTCCAGGAAGTAAGGTAGCGGAGGACTGTGTTCTAGCTGCAGAACTGGCATTCGAAGCTGATCGGTCGACGGAGAAGCGCATGGCTTTGGACAAATCAGTTGTATTGTTGAAACAACGACACACTTATGTTGATTCATATTGGAAACAAAAGGCACGGCTTAGATGGGACATTGAAGGGGATCGAAATACAAAATATTTTCATGAATGTGTGAATAGTAAACAAAGAAAGTTGCATATCCATCACATTATTGATGATGAGGGGTGTACTAAATCTGAGCTCAAAGATATTCAATCTCTTGCGAATACTTATTATGAAGATCAATATAAAAGTGTTAGGCTTGAGGAGGATAAAGCCTTAATGGGGGTTATTCCTACTATTCTCACTGAGGAAGACAATGCTTCCTTAATTGTTGAGCCTGCGAAGGAGGAAATTCTCTTCACTATTAAGAGCTTGGACACCAACAGTGCGGGAGGCCAAGATGGTTTTACGGCGACTTTCTTTGTTACTTGCTGGCATATCATTGCAGATGACATGTTGGAGGTTTTATCTCTCTTTATGGCTGGTTTTGAATTGCCAAAAGCTTTTACGAGTACGGCGTTGGTATTGATTCCCAAGCACAACAACCCCAGGTACATAACGGATTTTCGGCCTATAAGTTTATGTACTGTATTCAAAAAAATAGTTTCAAAACTATTGGCTCTCAGGCTGGCTCCAATCCTTCCTAGACTTATCTCACCTGAGCAAAGTGGCTTTGTAAGGGGGAGGGAGATAGTTGACAACATTCTCTTAGCTCAAGAGATGTTAAGCCTAATGAATACTAATAGTAGAGGAGGTAATATAGCTATTAAACTTGAAATGACCAAAGCGTATGATCGCTTAGACTGGAAATTCCTTATGCAAGTTATGCGCAAGTTTGGCTTTGATGAGAAGTGGATTAGTATGATTTTTTGGCTGATTAATAATGTGTGGTACTCTACTATAATCAATGGGGTATCATCGGGCTACTTCAAAGCTTATAAAGGAGTTCGCCAAGGGGATCCTTTATCCCCAGCTTTATTCATTCTTGCAGTCGAAGTATTGTCCAGAAATCTCAACCAACTAGTGGAGAATGCATCATTCCATCATTATTATGCTCCTAGTGGTTGTCGGGCTATTACTCATCTATCTTTGCAGATGATGTTTTACTTTTTTCTGCTGGTGATGTTCGATCGGTTCATTTGGTACACGAGATACTTCGGAGATATGAGAGAGCTTCTGGGCAGAGTATCAATGCTGCTAAATCATGTATTTATACCTTGCCAATATTTGAAAGGAAGGAGGAACTTCATGATATCACAGGATTTGAACTAAAGCAGCCTCCGTTCACCTATCTTGGATGTCCAATGGCCGTGGGCAGACGTACAACCAATCTATATGAAGATCTTCTTGCTAAGATTAGGAGAAGGTTGGAAGGGTGGCAGCAGAAACTACTTTCATATAGGGGCAAATTAACATTGCTTAAATCTGTTTTGTTATCCATTCCTATGTACACGATTGCGGCATGCAACCCACCAAAGGCAGTTCTAAACAAGCTAGAAGACATGTTTGTTCGGTTTTTCTGGGGTACAAATAAAGGTGTACAAAAACTCATATGGTCAAGTTGGAGTTCTATGGCTCGTCCTATTGAGGAAGCAGGTTTGGGAATCAGAAGCTTGCAAGAGACAATGGATGCATTCACGGCAAAATTATGGTAGAAATTCAAAACCCAGGATGGCTTGTGGCAGCAATTCCTCAAAGCAAGGTATAGTAAATTTCAAGACTTGAATACAGTAGGAGTACCGCAGAAGTGTTCTCATGTTTGGCGTCGACTGGTGCAACGACGGGCAATGTCTAACTAGTATATTGATTAGATGGCAACGGGAGATTGGATCTGGACATCTACTCAGAGTGGTCATTTCTCAGTCTCAATAGCTTGGAAGGTAATCCGTAATCCTTCTCCTACTCGACCAAATTTCAAACATATATGGAACTCTTGCATTCCATATAAGTGGTCCATCTTGTTGTGGTGACTACTGCATAATAAGCTTCCAACGGATGATAACATTCAAAGAATAGGATTTCGATTAGCTTTGAAATGCCATTGTTGCATAAATCCACAGGAGGAGACTGCAACACATATCTTTGGTGACGGAGAGCTGGTTGGAAAAGTGTGGAATACTCTTCAGACTGATCTTCACATAGCTGGGAGGAGGATGACATTATTCAGGTTGCTCGGGAAATGGTGGAGTCGGCCAAATATTCACCTTAAAGAGATTGTAGTTGCTGCTGTGTGTTGGGTCACATGGAAGAATAGAAACAAGTAGCGATATGAGGAGTATCAATACTCGGACGTACAATTACCGCATGAGACTATATGTCAAATTGGGAAAGCATTGAAGCGCTGCAAGCACAAGCCATCGATCCCGTTGCATTGGCCTCTTCTTGGTGTTGGATAAAACTACTCTTGTACTCCTTTTAGCTTCTATCAATAAAATGGTGTTTCCTTAAAAAAATATATATATCATGTTCTGTTCTACATTCAGTACTTTCTCACCATGCTATGATATTCAGTTACTCACATGTTCTACATGCCTTTATATTGTACCTTGATTGCAGACTAATTTCTGCTCGGGAGAAGGGTTACAACCCCGGTCCTTGTTTGGTTTAAGGGTTGTAACTCAGCTTCCGAACGGTTCCCAAGTCTTCATATATCTTTGTCTTGTAGTTAATTATACTGTCTCTTATAGAATTTGTCAATTCATATGGAACTGCTGTTAGTGTTTGTACTTGCTCATTTTTTTGACAGGATACCGTTGATATATTACAGATGATTCTGAGGCAGATTGCCAGACCTATTATGGGGTCGAGTCTGATGGAGTAGACCTGGACCATGGCTTGTTAGTAGAGCCACTAGACTTTGCTCACCCTGAGTAGAGTAGCATAGTTAGGGTTGCCTGGCCTACGAGCCAGCTAGTACTTTTCAGACAGTAGTATTTTATATTATATTCTGTGACTCTGTGGTGTTGTGTATAGCTTTGGGCTTGTGTGGATCTCGAACTTATTTCCTGCTTTCATCTATCATATTTTCTTTCGTGCTATCTATCCTAGTTTGCTTTGTGATTGAGACTGTATTGCTATGTCACCTCCATTCGGAGTGTATATACTGTACAGGTACCTTTATCTGTTTAGTTGTAGTATTTATAGATGACCTAGACAGCGTTCTACCGTCGATGCTGCGGTGTAGGCTGGACATAACCACGTACTCGTGCCCCTAATCAGGGTGCGGGTCGTGACAAAAACTACCCATTCCCC
>JANAVB010024999.1:13014804-13072304 GCA_029216955.1 Iris pallida | reverse complement strand
CATAGGGTAAGAGCCCTAGAAAGTTGGTTTAGGTATTGTGTCACCCCACATTGGTCTCCTATGCTAAAGTCATCATTTGGCTAGGTGTCCAGTCAGAAAGTCGTGTCGCACAACTAGTGTCCTAGTGTTTAACTTAGTATAAAAACTAAGTTTATGTATTATTTTTACAGTAACGAGATACTAGACATCTATAGCATTTTCTTCACTACCTTGCTTTGCTAGATGCAAGTACCTCTACAAACTTTATTTACTGCATATGATGAATTGTGTAAAAACCATGTTAAATACTGATACCTAACTGCAAGTCATATCTCTCCATGTTTTACTTGCTTTATACTGCTCTCAGTCTCCACCATGCTTTATACTATTCTTGTATCACCCACATGTTATAAAACGGGTTATGGGAAAACTGTTAGTAGAGTACGTAATCATGCTCCCCTTATCCATATGTATTTATCGTGCACTGTTACATTCTATATGCAACTTTGTCGTATGTCTGATCCCACATTTGTGTTTGGATATACATCGATATCGTTAAATGTACGTATGTGTACTTCAAAAGATTGATATGTACCACTGTACATCCTATTTACCTATTGACCAATCACGTACATACTATAGTTTTAAACTTTAAAACAAACATATATTGCCATGATAGATTGTGATATGCCATGATTCCTGCTTATTACACTTCAGTTCATGCTTCGTATATTTAGTTTGTTAGAATCGGTACTTGCTCCCGTCCTGACAGGATAACATTGTAGGTATACTTACCGAGGAGGAGTTGCTTTGTGATTCTTATTATGGGATTGCCATCGAGGATCAGACTTTACCTTACAAGGATGTACCTGCGGGAAAACTCATCTAGTTTGTGTAGTTGCTCGGAACTTTTGCTAGTAGTCATGTTATTAGACTATGTATTTTGATATTGGTCCTGTATCCAGTTTTATGTCTTGACTTTGTATTTCGGAACATATTTATATACGAGATGACTTTTTGGAACATTTCTGACTCATTATGACATATAGAACTATTAGCACACTTTGATCATATATTGTTTGTCTTTAGAACAGCTTACTACGCTTTACCTCAAGCGTAAGCTGGACATGACTCGGCCCGGCCCAACAATTTGGGTAGCGGATCGTGACAACTATCCACTGTTCCAGATATTCTCTCCGTCAGTGGTCCTTCTTTGAACCAAAAGTTAGATGCCTAGTAGATTTCTCTTTAAACTAATAGCATAAAACTTTATGGTAGAATTACAAAGACAGAATATCACATCGTTTTCAAGCCCATTATAATTACTGTGTCCTCGACCAGCTGGCGCTTGAGACCTTTGATAAATGGATCGGCCAAATTTTTTTGACTCCAAACATCAATCACGGTAATGAGTCCAATCTTTATCAGATCATTCACCGTCCTGTGCCTCAATCGCACAGTCCTCTTCTTACCATTGAAGAGATCATTTGATGCCACCGCTGCAGCTGCCTGGTTGTCGCAGTATATCGGTACCACCAGAATCTGTGCACCAACCACTGGAAGATCATACATGAGCTCTCAAAGCCATTCTGCTTCTTCTGCTGTAGCAGCCTATACAAAGAACTCAGATTCTATTGAGGAATAAGAGAGCATTGTCTGCTTCTTCGACTTCCACGATATAGCAGCTCCACCATTGGAGAAAATGTATCCTCCTGTAGACCTTTCGCTCTCTGCGTCTGAACACCAGCTTGCATCACTGAAGCCTTCCACTACTGTCGGATATCCGCTGTAGTGCAGTGCATACTTCTGAGTCCTCTTGAGATATCTCGTAACTCTCTTCACAGCCTTCCAGTGCTCCACACCTGGGTTGCTCGTGAATCGACTCAGCATCTCCATTGTGAAAGCTATGTCAGGTCTTGTGGCAGTAGTTGTATACATCAAACTCCCGATGACGCTTGAGTACTCCAGCAGCCTGACATTTTTCCTAGGATTTGGCTTCAGCTTATTGTCACACCAGTAAGGAGTACCAATCCCTGGAAGATCCTGATATCCATAGCGTATGAGCATCTTCTTATTGTAATGAGACTGTGACAGCGCCACTCCATTGTCTGTCCGGATGATCCTTATCCCTAGGATAACATTAGCTTCCCCTAAGTCCTTCATACTAAACTTAGATGAGAGGAACTTCTTTGTCTCAATGACACGTGCTAGATTCGTACCCAGGATCATCATGTCGTCCATGTATAGACAAACGATGACTCCTCTTTCGTCAGCAAACTTTGTGTAAACATATTTGTCCGTCTTACTGACCATGTAGCTGTTTGATGTAATGACTTTGTCAAACTTCTTGTGCCATATCTTGGGAGCTTGCTTCAGACCGTATAGAGATCTCACCAACCTGCAAACTTTGTCTTCAAAGCCGTTGACGATGAATCCTTCTGGCTGTTGTATGTAGATCTATTTGGTCAACTCTTCATTTGGGAATGCTGTCTTCACATCCATCTGATGTATGATGAGCTCGTGAATTGCACTCAGAGCAATCAACATTTTGATGGTTGTCATCCATGCTACTGGAGCATATGTGTCGAAGTAGTCGATCCCCTGCTTCTGAAAAAAACCCTTTGGCTACCAGCCTTGCTTTGAACTTGTCAATAGTTCCATCAGCCTTCATCTTCTTCTTGAAGATCCACTTGCATCCGATTGGTTTAGCTCCTTTAGGCAGATCGACCAACACCCACGTATTATTTGAGGTTATAGAGTCATACTTATCATTGATATACTCCCTCCATAAGACAGCGTCTCTGGTCTTCATCGTCTCATCATAGGTAAGTGGATCAGCTTCCACATGATAGGTGACGAACTCATCTCTGAAGTTCTTCTGTCTCCTCACCCGCTTATATCTGGGTTCTGCGAGTTCTGGTTCAACAATTGTCTCTGGTATGATAATTTCTTTTTCTTGGACTGCATCTTCTTTGGAAGTGATAGCCGCATGTGCACTCACATTATTCTTCGAAATGTCTGCGATAACAATGTTCTTGTGCCTCGCAAATTTATCTTCAAAGAATTTGGCATCACGAGATTCAATGATTTGATAGGTTTCAACATCAAAAAACCTCCGAGCATCACTTTTCTCAGCATATCCCAAGAAGATCGTCTTTGTAGTCCTTGTCCCAAGCTTCTGAATCTTTAAGTCCGGAAGCTTCACATATGCTAGGCACCTCCACACTCGAATGATGTTCAAGTTGGGTCTGACTTTGAACCAGAGTTCATGAGGAGTGACTTCGGAACATGCATACGGCACTCTGTTCAGAATGAACGTAGCCGTTAATGCAGCTTCTTCCCCGAAGCATTTTGGAAGACCTGCAGTCAACAGCATTGAGTTCATCATCTCTGTCAACGTCCTGTTCTTCCTTTCAGCTACTCCATTAGATTGAAGATAATACGAAGCAGTTGTCTCATTGACAATTCCATGTTCTTTGTAGAACGATACGAATTCAATAGACCTGTACTCTCCGCTTCGATCACTTCTGAGTCTCTTGAGTTGTTGCTCAGTTTGACGTTCAGCCTCATCCCTGAACTCCTTGAACTTCTCAAATGCTTCGTTTTTAGACTTGAGTAGATAGACGAACGCGTACTTCGAGTAGTCATCGATAAATGTAGTAAAATATGTCATCTTGGCCTTTGTGGAGAACTGTCTGAAGTCACAGATATCTGAGTGTACCAACTCCAGAAGATTTGTACTTCGATTCACCCATTTGAACGATTTTTTAGTGATCTTTGTCTGTGCACAAACCTCACACTTCTCCATCTCTTTACCCCCACATTTGGAGATAAGCCCTAGACTAGACATTTTGTTTATTCTTTTACAATGAATATGTCCTAGTCTATTGTGCCATAACTCAAGAGAATACCCAGAAGGAGAAACTGCATTAATCATTTTTGCTGGAGTTACAAGTTGAAGTTTGAACATCCCTTCGGTACACTAAAATTTTCTGAAGTATTTTCCTTTGTAGGACATCACTATTTGTCCATCATTGACGTCCATCCTCAAGCATGCGTTGCATAGCAGACTTCCAGAGACCAGGTTCTTGGCTATCAACGGTACATGCTTCACATCTTGAAGTGTCAGCGACTTTTCCAAAGTCAGGTTCAGTACCACCGTTCTTGTCCCCAGTACTTCAGCTTGTGTCTGGTCCGCCACCATAACCTTTTCAGATATAGGCTTGTATGTGGTGAACAACTCCTTATTAGAGCAAACATGGCAGGATGCACCCATGTCCACCTACCAGTTGGTGTCAACACCAGCCGTGGCAACATGCGCAATCATGGCAACCTTGTTAGGCTCACCTTGCTCTATTTATTTGGACTTTGATCTGCAGTCTCTACGATAGTGGACCTTCTTTCCACAGTTGAAGCAAGTCACATCTGACTTGGGCTTTGGCTTTGACTTGAACGAAGCCGACTTCACCTTCAGATGGTTGAAGTCCTTCTTCTTCTGGTTGTGAGAAACCTTATGCTTCCCCTTGGAGTCCCCCACATGCACCAAGTTGGCCTCTGCCAACTGTTTGGACAACGTGTCCAATTTGTTTTTAGCTTAGCCATCAACTCATCTCTAACATTGATGTTGTGAAGTAATTGATCCAGGCTGATTTGCATTTTCTTCATGTGCATGTCCGAGATAAAACTGCTCCATCCTGACAGAAGCTTAGCAACTATACCTCCTACGACAAAAGCGTCGACAAGTGGCATGCCATCTTCCTCAAGTTTTTGACGTAACTTGAGGAACTCCTTGACTTGAGGTAACATCGCCTTGTCGTCCTCAAATCGCATGTTCCAGACTTTCTCAGTCACATGGATCTTGTTGCGGTTCTCATCCGCCTGATAATGCTTCTCTAGAGACTCCCAGACGACGTTAGCATGGTCCGTCTTGCTTATGACTCCGCCAGAGTATCCTCCATGGAGTTCAAAATCATCAGCTTACAGAGATTGTTGTCTCTCCTCTATTTGTTTTGCTTTGCGATTGCAATCGCAACTGCCCAAACAGTAGCATCATCCTCGTCTGAAATCTCCGACTCTAGTTCTGTCAGAACGTAGTCCACCTCTGACAGTTGCAGATTCATGCATACCTTCCTCTTCCAAGAGTTGTAATGATCCCCGTCGAACTTCTCAAGTTTATTGAAACTTGTATCCAGAATTTTTGCACAGCTGTTCTCCATCTACAAGGATCTTGCTTTGAGATTGTTAGTCCCGGGGCTTGATCAAAGATGGTAGAACTAGATGTCGAGATTAGAGGTTCAAATAAACGTTTCCCTTCTGATTATTCTCAAGATCCATAAGGAACACTATAATATAAATCTGATTACAAAAGCAACCATAATCAGAAAATAAATCTCACGTTCTTCCTCACAATCGCAGTTGCTGACGGACAGAACTGAGTTACAACTCAGAGAAAATAGAAGAAAGAAAAAGAGGAAAGGTTCTTGCTGGGGTGATTAAGATCACCGTTGCTCAAAGCAAGATTTGCCCCACCACGATCTGCTTCCAGGAACCAGCAAGTTCACGAAGAACTTCTGGAACGCTCGTAAGTCAATATTTGAGACTTGAACGGGCTTCCTGGTCTTTACGGACTCTCTTAACTCTCTTTTTGGTGCATCTTCCAAAGGAGGCCAAGGGGCTCTATTTATATAGTGGAGTGAGACTTCACCTTTTATCCTATCCGATGTGGGACTAAAATACCAATACTCAAAAATAGAGTTTGAAATTTTAAATCATTCCATAATTAGCATAGTAGTGTGCAAGTCCACGCCTACCCTCCGAACACTCCCGTGCATGCACGAGACAACCTGGAGTCCATGTCCGAGTCTGAGTCCACACAACAAAAATCAACTTATATCCTTGTTGGAATTAATCATTTTTCCTTCTAGGAAAATACTCCCACATGGCACATACTTGTGCCCCACCACACCTCATGTGCACACCTCAACACAAGTAATGCATTATATTGAGATACTCACCATTTGGTGTAGCCGATGTCGGACTATCTTTTCTAGTCTAAAGGCAAAAACACCAACACTTCTAGGGGCCGAGGAAGACAGGTTTGGAGAGGCAGCCAGAGCCTAAGTCACGAGCTCGATGAGGGTATGGCGCTTGGCTTCCTTCTCGCGGGCATGGAGTCGGAGAATTTGAAGAAGTCGTAGATGATAGAGTACATCTGGAGCTTGGTTGTATTGCTCAATAGTCGCAAGGTAACTACTGCTTGCAAAGTGTTTGTACAATTGCTTTAGTCTTCATCTTTACAAATGTGGTCATTCACGAGGCAATATTTTACAACTGCTTTAGTGTAGTATCTGGGAGGATTAAACTAAATCTGTGACTGCGGAAAAATATTTTATAAGAATTCTGCCGTCAGGTTAAATTGGTACATGATATAAAATTGGGTAAGTAAATTTTTATCTGTTTATTCAAGGTTCCCAGGGTTCACTCCCACACTCATCTACATCTGCACATTGGAACTCACACACTCACATGTTCACATTCCAAATCCTGCCATCACCCCAAATTTTATGGATACACAACATTGATATCTATCTATTCTTCTACATTGGACACTCAGTCAGTCGCACGTGCACATACTAACATAGATACACACATGAGAGCACCTACTACTCACCTAGATCCTGTGCACTGATACACAATCCCCTGCACATTCAAACCATGATATACAACTGCACAAAAGCACAAATTTCCTCCACTGATACACATTCTCTGACACACTAATTTTTTTGTAGGGAATACCTGCAGTTCCTCACTAACTGCTGCCATGGCTGCCCCAATTAGTTGTACCTATCTGCTGCACATGTACAGGTGTCTGTTGGTATATTAGAGATGGACATAAGGTTATATATATATATATATATATATATATATATATATATATATGTACAACTTCCTCACTAGACACTTGATTAATACTACTAGACACTGATGTCTACTGGCACCATGGTCAAAGGCGTGCCTCGGAGCAAGGCTCATCATCTGTGCCTCGCACTTCTCTAGACGAGGCGCATTTCTCCGAGCGCACCTTAGGTGCGCATTTCAGTAAGGCACAACAACGAAAAGGCGCGCCTAGGCACGTCTTATGTATATTTTATTTTTTACCAAAAAAATGAGACATGGAGATAGCCTTTACCTCATACAAGTGGTAGGGAGGTAGCCCTTCCACGGTTGCCAAAGTCGGCTACAGTTGAACTTGAAAAACTAAAATTTACTGAAAATACAAATTCTTGTTAGTTTTGTTGAGTGTTATTGTTGCTATGCTAGTTCTCTTGGTTATGTTAACATGTTTTTGTTGGTTTTAATATGTTATTTGGTTTTATTTCTTATGTTACTAATTTATTTATATTTATATTTTTATTAGTTTTATTATTTTTATTATTTTTTGTTTTGCGTCTCACTTTACTCGGGCGTGCGCTTTAAGTGCGCCTTGCGCATCGGAAGATATAAACCCACTGCGTCTTGAGTGCACCTTGTACCTTTGACTACCTTGACTGGCAGACAAATTATTCATATGAACCCACACACACACCCACTCACTAATGCAATTACTGATACTATGATTCAACTATGTACTAATATATGTACACACTACTGCATATGGATCATGTGCTAAGCCTAACCACTGGCTTCTGCAAGAAAACTGCTGCTAAATGCAGTTTATACTGCTTGTTCCAGTTCCTGCACTCACACAGGATACTATCCTAAAAGAGAGACTTTCATCTATGGGTGACCAACGATTCGGTTCGGTCCAAACCGAACCATGCTAACAAAAATCGACCATGAACCAAACCGATTTATTGAACAACCGAATTGAACCGTTTCAAATATTCAAAACTGAATTGAACTGAAACGAACTAAAATGGGTCAATTTTTCAGTTAATTCGGTTTTGTGGGCTTGGTTTAATGGGCCACTGGAAAGAGTCGGTGAAAATCGTTTTACATTAAAAAATTTGCCCACATTTATCCTTTAGTTTCCATTAATCATTTTTGAATATATTTTTACTTCCGAAATGGGCTGCTTTAGTAAAATTTGATAACAAAATTAACATAACTTCTATAATAAAAAACAACAAACATAAATATACAAATGTGCACATTTAATTTTAGTTACAATGACTCAAAATCACAAAGTAACCAGGACATTGTCTTTTTCCTTGCAAGAGATCCAGTAGGTTACAATGACTCAAAATCACAAAGTAACCAGGACATTGTCTTTCGGTTGATTATTTAATTGCTCAGTACATAATTATGTTCCTCATTTTCTAACTATTTTCTTGCATGTTGTATCTTCTTCTCATCTTTTCTTACAAGTATTAGATTTATTGGGAAGACTAAAGAAATCAAATAGGTTCTCATAGGTTATGAACTATGTTTCTCGTAGCGAAACCAATGGCTATTGGTGGTTAATAGTTATCTTCTCATCAGGTTCACTTTGTTCGGTTTCCAGGACCTTATAATTATATTTGGAAGCAATGAGGATCGTAACAGCTCCTCTATCTCCGGTCGCTCCAAGTCATTCTTTGAGAATTTACACAGCTCGATTTTTTGAAGGAACATTTTGTAGCAGTGAGATGGGTAATTTCGAATCCTAATACATTTTGCACCTCTTGGTAGTATCCTTCTTGCATATATTTGCAAAGCATATCAAAACACAGCCACTACTCATGGGCGCACATAATATGGGCACATGGTAGACAATATAAACGATAAGGGTTGGTTGCATCATGTATAGTTTCATACCGTATCGGACAGTATCAACCAACAAACTTTATATTATTTTCATGAAGTCATGATATTTTTGAACGGAAAAATATATATTAAAGTTTTGGATGATTTTTATTACTCTTTTTATGGAACTAAACTGAATAGGGTATGCAATAAGAAGGATAAGGCAAGTAACAAAAGGTAGGCAAGAATAAAAGGAAATAGAAGAGGTTAAGAATATGTAATGCTCGTATTTAGAAATTTCAAAAATCTGATTTCAGAAAAAGATAGGAATCATAAGATTTTAAAACATTAAATTTGAACAATCACATTGATTTTTTTTATTTGAGATACATGTTGGACACTTTGTATGCGTAGTTATGCCAATCCGTCTAACACATGTTGCACAAAGTGTCAATATCAATAGAATTTAGTATAATATTTGACTTGTTTATTATTGAGGTAGAGCTACACTTATATAGGAGAGGCTAACCCCTCTCCATATTATTCTACTCAATGTGGGACTAAAAGTCCATTAATGCTCTCAACACTCTCCCTCAAGATGGGCGATAGATATCAATCATCCCCATCTTGTTACATAGTTTAGAAAGGCTTAATGAATTAAGTCCCTTAGTAAGATAATCTGCAACTTGTTCTTCTGAGCAAACATTATCGAGCTTTAGTATCCCTTTCTCTAGCATTTCCTTGATGAAGAACCGATCGATCTCGATGTGCTTCGTTCTGTCATGCTGAACTGGATTGTTAGCTATACTCAGTACTGCTTGGCTATCACTCAGAAGATGCAATGATGTTCCCTGGTCGAGCTTCAACTTTCTCGGCAATGCTTTTACCCACAACAATTCTGACACAACCAGAGCCATAGCTCTATATTCTGCTTCAGCGGTCGATCGAGCTACCGCAGACTGTTTCTTGCTTCTCTATGAGACTAGGTTACCTCCCACAAATATATAATACCCTGAGGTAGACCTTCTATCATCCATGTAACTTGCCCAATCTGTATCACAGTATCCAACACTAAGGTATCCATTGTTCTTGAACCATATCCCTCTTCCAGGGGCCCCCTTTAGATATCTCAAAATATGAAAAACTGCATCCATGTGGCCCTTCCTTGGATCATGTATGTAGCGACTCACTACACCCACAGCAAATAAGATATCAGGGCGAGTGTGACCCAGATAAATCAATCTGCCTACAAGTCTCTGATATCTCTCACGATCAACGGGCTCTCCTGCCTCTGCCCCCAACTTATTTTTTTGATCAATTGGAGTGACTGTCGGACGACATCCTAGTATACCAGTTTTTGTGAGCAGGTCTAGTACATACTTCCTCTGAGAGAGGACAATCCCATCTTTTCCTCGAGCTACCTCGATCCCGAAAAAAATCTCATCATTCCCAAGTCCTTCACTTCAAATTCTTTGGCAAGTTTCGACTTCAGCAGGGTAATCTCCTCTTCCTTATCACCTGTGATCACTATATCATCTACTTATACAGCAAGTATGGTAACGTGGTCCCTCGCATGTCGGAAGAAGACTGTGTGATCTGCATTAGTCTGGCTGTACCCCATGCCTGTGACAGTTTTTCTGAATCTTTCAAATCATGATCGAGCAGATTGCTTGAGTCCATACAGTAATTTCTTCAGCTTGCACACCTTTCCTGTTGACTGCTTCATGCAAAATTCAAGGGGTGTCTCCATGTATACTTCCTCCTATATATCTCTATGAAGAAAGGCATTCTTCACATCGAATTAATGAAGTTGCCATCCATGGTTTGCTGCAAGAGAGACCAGGGTTCTTACAATGCTCATCTTTGCCACATGAGCAAACGTCTCATCATAGTCGATGCCATAGTACTGAGTGAATTCCTTTGCAACCAATTTTCTCTTGTATCGCTCCATCTTTCCTTCTGGCGTCTCCTTTATCGTGAAGACCCATGTGCATCCAAGTGCTCTTTTTTCCTTCAGGTAATGGAATAAGTTCTTATGTTCCATTTCTTTTTAGTGTTCCAAGTTTCTCTAACATTGCAGCTTTTTACCTTGGATCTTCCTTCGCTTCTTGCCAACACTTAGGCAAAAAGGTGGTGTCTAACGATGCAATGAATGCTTCATAAGTAGAGAATATATTAGAATATAATAGAAAATGAGCAATATCATGTTCATAACCATAACAAATAGGAGATCTTCCTACATTACTACGAGAAGATTTTCTTAACGGAATATGAAATAGTGGAAAAGAGATCATACCATCCGAATCAGAGGGATCTGTATCTGAATCAGAGGGATCCGGTGCGGAAGGTGCATCTTCAGGAGTTGGGGTAGGATTAAGCGAGGGACATGACACAGTAGGGGCAATAGGCACAGTAGTGGACTGCTACTTTCTTTTTCTGTAGACTTGGACCTCTATAGTCTGTTCCTCCCCATGTTTTGTAGTCTCCTCTGCACTTGAGCATCACTTTCTTCCATCTGATCGTATGCATCATCATTACTTTCCTCACTCTCGTTATCTCCCCCTTTTTTCTTGGACCAACTTCCATCCTTGGGCATGGAACTAACCCACGGTCACGCTTGGGACAATCTCTCCCTCACTCCTAATACCTCTTGTGTTAGGTGTGTCACCAAATGCGGAGCCTTCACCTGAACCATTGTGGTAGTATGGTTCCATCTCTTTGAATGTAACATCCATGCTCACAAAGATTCTTCGCTCCACCGAACTCCAACAAGAATATCCATTCTGATTCCCTGAGTAGCCAACGAAGACACACTTCACTATCTGAGGGTCCAACTTTCCTACTGTAGGCCTATTATCCTTCACAAAGCATACACAGCCAAATACCTCTGGGGGAACAATATATTTGTTCTCACCTGTAAGTATCTCAAACGATGTCTTCCATCCTCATACCTGAGAGGGCATCATGTTGATGAGATATGCAGCAGTCAACAGGCATGTCCCCACAAATATTTTGGAACATTCATAGCAAACATTATTGACCTTGCCACTTCCAACATGTGCCTGTTCTTCCGTTCCGCCATGCCATTTTGTGCTGGTGTATAGGCACATGAAGTCTGATGATGTATCCAAATGCTGATAAGTACTCTTCAATAGTTTTGTTGGTGTATTATGTCCCATCGTCAGACCTCAAAATCTTCACTTTAGCACTGTACTTGTTGAAATCCTACGATAAAAATCTTAAAAGCATGCAAAGACATCAGTCTTACTCTTCATTAGGTATACCAAGATAACACGAGTATGGAAGTCAATAAAGGTAACAAACCACTTAAAATCATTAATAGCAGTTGTAGGACAAGGTCCCTACATATCAGAGTGTATCATATCAAAAGCAACTAAACTTTTATTTTCAGAACTCACATAAGAGCTTCTGGTATGTTTTTCAAGTTTACAAGCATCACAAACCAACTTTTGCTTATTAGCCTTTTGATACATGGAGGAAAACATTCGACTCAGTAAACTAAATGAAGAGTGTCTCATGCGCTGATGTTGAAGTAATAATTCTTCTTCCACGGTACTTCGCGGCTCCTCCGGTTGTGCTTCGTCCACCAGTGCTGTATCCAGTTTACCCCTGTCCAAGTACCATAGCCCTTTATGCCAAGTGCCAGTCTCCAACTGTCTCCCCGTTTCCTTCTCCTGAAAAATAACCTTCGGAATGTCAAAAAATAAACACAATCAAGTTGAAGAACAATGACACTAATGGACAATAGATTAACAAAAAATGATGGAGCATGCAAGACATGAATAAGACTCATCGAAGGGGTGCATTCAACTGTCCCTTTACCTACAAATGGGTCTAGCAGTGCCATCAGCAGTCTGAATGCTTTTAGGTGTCATCAGGTGTGTGTAACCTTGGAACTCATCACGGGCACCCGTGACATGGCAGGATACCTCAGAGTCAATTATCCAATTTACACTTCCTGATTTGTGGGTAGATGCAAGGACATAAGCAGGTATACATGTGCTTGTATTAGCATAGTATGTGATGTTACCCCTGGAGGTAGTTGGAGTCGATGTCCCAGCAGTGTTGGCGCGACTGTCACTGGTTTCAAGTTTCATGTTCCTCCACATTTCCAGCATTTTTCTGTCACTATGGGTCGCATCGGATGACTGATTCTCATTTTCCCCTTCTGCTAGGTTTGTCTTGTGCCCTCCAGAATAATGTCATTTGCCACCGATATAGCCTCCTCTACCACCCCTACGCCCTCCACGGCCGCGTCTAAGACCACTGGATTGGCCTCTCATAGGCTTCGTACAGAATCTGATGAAGTGTCATGGGTCTTCACAGTTGTATCACCCTCCCCCTCCTGAAGGGTTTGGGTTAAAAACTGCTAGAGCTGATTTCTTCCCCGGAGAGCTAGTGGTGCTAGGCATCAGCTTCAACCATGCTTTTTCTTGTGCCATAGCAGCAATGGCCTCCTCTAGTGATGGCAGTCCGGGTTGTGCGAGTAGCACACTCCTCCTTCCTTTGCTCGAATGCTGGATTGAGCCCTTTCAGGAACTTATTATCCTCTGTCGCGAGATATATTCCATGAACTTTTGGTAATGTTTTACAAATGCCGGTTCCACTTGCTCATCTTCCGCACCAATGTGATCATAGTGGTCGAGATCTGACCAATACTTCTTCAGCACAGCCACATACTCAGATATGGTGTGATCTTTTTGGACCACCTTATCAAGTTCATCTTGCAGTTGGAAAACTCTCATAGGGTAGCCCGTCCCTGAGTACATGCCTTTCAGCGTCATCCAAATATTACCGACTCCCTCAATTGCTTCCACGTTGCCCGACACTTGATCGGTCAAGGAGGCTGTCAACCATCCAACTACAACATTGTTGACGATCTCCCACACAGCAAACTTCCATGAGGAGTGATCTTCAGGTGTCTTGGTTTGGCCATTCACATAGCCCACCAAGCCTCTTGCCTTCAAAGTCCGCATCGCCTGGCACGACCACTTCAAATAGTTGGAAGTACCCTCCAACTTTACTTTCAGTTTCTCCAACTTTGCCATTTTGTATAGTGAAGGATCCACATATGCGTGTGCAGAACGGAAACTAGTCTCGGTCAGCCTCGTGGAGAAGAGATCGTCCACCAAAGCCTTCATCTCTTTGGCCGTCAGCTTGTCGTAGACCGTCTTCATCATCTTCGTCTTCTCCTCTTCCATCAGCAAGGTAGATCGAGACCGCCTTCACCTTTGGTCACCGTCCTCTCCACGTCTACCGTTCCTCCTTCAGCGGTAGCGGCGTCTCCGAGAGCCGCTCCTCATGTCCCATGCATGGTTGCGACTGGAGGTCGCATGGCCTGACGAGAAGGAGAAGAAGGGACGGTGTGGGGGAGGGGGGCGGGCTGTGAGGTGGCGGCGGCTAGGGTCTTGTGGATTAGGGTTAGGATTTTGTGGAGAGGGGTGGCGGCTAGGATTTGGTGGAGAAAGGTTGTGGCTCTGATACAAAATATAATTTAGTAGAATATTTGACTTGTGTTGTAATTCATCTCATCATGGTGACTCTTCACCTTTGTAACTCCCAAGTGACTTTTCAATTTGTAACTCCCAACCTCTCTCTTCCTATATAAAGAGAGGTTGTGATGGCTTGTAGAGACACATTGAGATATTGATATATATGTGAGGTTGAGCTAATTGTCCACAACACGTTATCAACACGAGTTTCTCCGCTTCTGGGGCAGAACATCTTTGGAACCAACCGATCCTCCCTTCTTCTTGGGAATAGCGGCGGACTGGACGGCCGATGGCAGCGTCCTTTGCTCGGCGGGTTCGACCGGAGCAACATGTTTCACAGGAACATGGCGTCTCTCAAGGACGTCTATCCTTGCAGTCCATGCCTATAAGTAACCTCAGTGACAACCATTTCGGGACCCTCAACCCTTGTTCAAGGTTTTGGCAAAGCCCATTTTTCGTTGTCCAATGGTACTCCCGTTGAAGTATAAGAGGCCTTATATTCTCCAAGGTCCAGTCGTACCTTACTGAGTTTTAAGGATATTCGAGAAAACGGATTTCATGTTGAAACTGCTCGAGAACATGGCTTCGAGTATCTTTTCATTACCTCCACTCAGTACGGCCAAAAGCGTATCTTGGAGAAGTTGAAATGTCTTTCAAGTGGTTTGTATCTCACTACGATACAACACATCGAGAGTAATCTCATCATTCGTCGAGCGCCAGTTGATGAGAGGACTTTTATGCTATGGCATGACCGGCTGGGTCATCCGGGTCAAAATACGATGCTTCGCACTATGAATGCATCGCATGGGCATCCTCTTGGAGGAAAGAATTTTGTTATAAATCCGAAAAGCCTATGCCAAGCTTGCTCGATTGGGAAGACGAATCTCAAGCCACTCCATGTGAAATCTACGAGATTGGTTTCCCAATTCCTTGAGTCAATTCATGGAGATATTTGTGGACCAATCCAACCAACATGCGGACCTTTTAAATACTTCATGGTTTTGGTTGATGCATCGACTAGATGGTCACACGTAGTGTTGTTGTCCACCCGAAATGCAGCGTTTCCTAAACTCCTTGCCCAGATCATTAAATTAAGGGCTCACCATCCGGATTATCCGATAAAGTCTATTAGACTTGATAATGCCGCGGAGTTTACATCGAAGACTTTCGATGATTATTGCATGACTTTGGGAATAAATCTTGAACATCCTGTTGCTTATGTTCATACCCAAAACGGCCTAGCGGAAGCTTTTATAAAGCGACTGCAAGTGATAGCGAGGACCTTGGTTATGCGCACCAAACTCCCACTATCTGCATGGGGCTATGCAATTTTGCATGCTGCAAATTTGGTCCGTCTGAGGCCCATGGCCACCCAACCACTTTCAGCGTACCAGCTGGTTACTGGATGTGAGCCTGATATCTCACATTTACGCGTGTTCGGGTGCCTAATCAATGTTCCAATTGAGCCGATAAGGCGTTCAAAATTTGGACCTCAGAAGCGATGGGGAATATATGTCGGTTATAACTTCCCGTCCATCATTCGCTATTTAGAGCCCTTGACAGGCGATCTCTTTACCGCGAGACACGCGAATTGTGACTTTGATGAGGCAATCTTCCCGTCATTAGGGGAAGAAATGCACGCTAACGTAGATGAGGAACGACGTGAATTAGCGTGGCATGTGTCCGCTTTTGCTCATCATGATCCCCCCTCTGCACATAGTGATAAGGAAGTGCAGAGGATTCTAGGTCTGCAAGATATTGCAAATCAAATGCCAGATGCATTTAGCGACCTAGCAAAAGTCACGAGATCAATTATACCTGCTGCAAATGTGCCTGCAAGGATAGACGTCCCTGAGAGACGCCATGTTCCTGTGAAACATGTTGCTCCGGTCGAACCCGCCGAGCAAAGGACGCTGCCATCGGCCGTCCAGTCCGCCGCTATTCCCAAGAAGAAGGGAAGACCGGTTGGTTCCAAAGATGTTCTGTCCCGGAAGCGGAAAAATCTTGTTAAAAATGTTTTCCACATGAGATCATTAAGGATCACGGCGATGTATTAGAAGAGCGTGTTCCAGATGAAACGCCTATTCCTAATCATGCCGATAACCTCGAAATATCCGTCGAGTATGCTAGCTTAGACGATATTTTGAAGCGAAACGAAACTGTCATCGATGATGTGTTCATATACTCAGTGGCCACTGACATTATGAACAATGATGACATGGAACCTCGTAGTGTTGTCGAGTGTCAACGACGAACGGACTGGTCACAATGGAAACAAGCAATCCAGGCTGAACTAGACTCCTTAGCGAAAAGAAGTGTGTTTGGACCCGTTGCTCCAACACCACCCAATGTTAAACCAGTTTGTCACAAATGGGTTTTTATAAGGAAGCGTAATGAGAGAAATGAGATTGTGCGATACAAGGCTCGCCTTGTGGCGCAAGGCTTCTCACAACGCCCTAGAATTGATTACGAGGAGACGTATTCTCCCGTAATGGACATCATAACGTTCCGCTACTTAATCAGTTTAGTAGTTTCCGAAAAACTGAATATGCAGCTCATGGATGTGGTCACAGCCTATCTCTACGGGGATCTAGACACAGAGATATATATGAAAGTCCCTGAAGGACTAAAGATGCCTAAATCAAGTAGTTCCCGACCACGGAACGCGTTCTCGATTAGACTGAGGCGTTCGCTATATGGATTGAAACAATCCGGGCGAATGTGGTATAACCGCCTAAGAGAATACTTGATCGGTTTGGGATACGTTAATAACGAACTTTGTCCATGCGTGTTCATAAAGAAATCCACTTCAGGATACGCAATCATTGCGGTCTATGTAGATGACATGAATCTCATAGGAACCGAAAAAGACTTATCAGAAACTGCTGATATCCTGAAGAAGGAATTCGTGATGAAGGATCTTGGGAAGACACGATTTTGCCTCGGCCTGCAGATCGAGCACCGTAAAGATGGAATTCTTGTCCATCAAGCGAACTACACCCAAAAGGTGTTGAGACGCTTTAGTCATTTTGACGTTAAGCCGTCCGCTACTCCCATAATCGTCCGCTCTCTAGACATTACTAAGGACCCATTTCGTCCAAAGGAGGACGACAAAGAGATATTGAGTCCTGAGTGCTCTTATCTGGGTGCAATAGGTGCTTTATTGTACTTGGCCCAATGTACTAGACCGGACATCTCGTTTGCTGTGAATTGTCTAGCTCGACACAGCACCGCGCCAACACGCCGCCATTGGAATGGCATAAAAGACATTTTTCGCTACCTTAAGGGTACTACGGACTTGGGCTTGTTCTATCCTTACGCGGTTTTGAGTGAGTCCAACGCTCTTGGCAATCGAAGCAACGTGACCCTTGTTGGTTACGCCGATGCGGGATACTTATCTGATCCGCACAAGGGGCGTTTCCAATCTGGTTATGTCTTTACCATTGGGAACACGGCGATTTCTTGGAGGTCTCGCAAACAGACCTTAGTGGCTACTTCAACGAACCACTCTGAGCTACTCGCGCTCTATGAGGCGACTAGAGAGTGTGTATGGCTTCGAGCTGTTATTGGCCATATTCGAAGTACATGTGATCTTCCATATGACCCAAATGAACCTATTGTCGTCTATGAGGACAATACCGCTGTTATTGATCAAGCGAAACATGGTTACATCAAAGGGGATGCTACCAAGCACATATCGTCCAAGTTGTTCTTTACACATGAACAACAAGCGCTTCAAAAGATTGAAGTGCAACACATTAGATCGGAGAATAACCGTGCAGACTTGTTCACCAAGTCACTGCCAAAATACTCGTTCCAGAAATATGTCAGAGCGATTGGACTTAGGAAGCTTTCAGAGCTAGCCTAAGTAAAACATGTTTCTCGCACCCTGTTGTGTGCATGTGAGGGGGAGCGCCCCAACGAGCGCCTCCAAACGCCCTGTTGTGCGTATATCCCGTGTCATGTCGAGTGCGAGTGAAAAGGTAAGCATCCTGATGTATGCTTGTGTACTCTTTTTCCCTTAGACCAAGTTTTTTCCCATTGGGTTTTCCTTGGCAAGGTTTTTAACGAGACACATTTCAAATCTCTTATTCACTAAGGACTATTGTGATCAGGGGGAGTATCCAGTGTATACTTCTAAACCATCGTGTACTCTTTTGTCCTTCGATCAGCGGTTTTTCCCACTGGGTTTTTCCTGACAAGGTTTTGACGAGGCACCTTTGCAATGGTTAAGTTTACCCCCATCACACTGACCTGTGTGTACTCTTTTGTCCTTCGACCAAAGTTTTTTTTCCACTGGGTTTTCTTTGGCAAGGTTTTAACGAGGCACAAGTAGGTGGTCATTTTTGAATCTGCAAGCTACAGACCGACAAAGAAGCTCAGAGGTGTTTACAAGCAGAGTTTGTGAAGAGCCAAGGGGGAGTGTTGTAATTCATCTCATCATGGTGACTCTTCACCTTTGTAACTCCCAAGTGACTTTTCAATTTGTAACTCCCAACCTCTCTCTTCATATATAAAGAGAGGTTGGGATGGCTTGTAGAGACACATTGAGATATTGATATACATGTGAGGTTGAGCTAATTGTCCACAACAACTTGTTTATTATTGAGGTAGAGCTACACTTATATAGGAGAGGCTAGCCCCTCTCCCTATTATTCTACTCGATGTGGAACTAAAAGTCCATTAATGCTCTCAACAATATCATTCCCAACACATGATAAAAAGGCCTGCACTTTCTGGGCTTAACATGACACTAGTTTCATTCTTCCACTATTTTATAATGCTAACCCAGATTGTATAATCAAATTTTAGATCTTTAAACCCAATCAGTGGTAAGTGGTAACTATCCCTACTTGGTGTCCGTCTTACTTTCTGATTTTAACCGGTGCAAATTTTGCTCTTTTGCAGATCCCCATAGATCTGTGTGCGTGGTTACCGGACTGCCTGCCAAGTATGACCTTTCAATCATGTATCATACCTTCTAGTCATAGTTTTATTGCTTTATCTGCATTTTGCATGAGTACTGAGCTCTGAAGTTCCATAAGGACTGATACACCCATTGCCTTGTTAGTATTCAATATAATGCATTACCTGTAGTTGTCTTCTATGTTGTACGACTACAAACATTTTCAAAGAGGTAAAATAATAGTCACCAATGTTACATGAAACCGAACATGGAGAGGTAAGGACACAATTTTCCCATGTGTGTGCGTCGTGCGACTTAGATCGTCTTTTGATTCTAGGTAGAAACAAATGGGATGCTACGGTGGGTTTAATTACAAGCACACAAAGGAAGTTTATCCTCAATGTTCATACCTGCATTTCATATTTATGGATTTTTCACTTTGTATTCCGTAGTGACGATGGCTACCCTGCTAATAAGTTCTCCTCCAAATGGGGAAAAGAAAAGGAATAGTCCCGATATTATCTTCTTGGGATTGGGTCCAACCATTTGTACAGATCATATTTCTTCTTTCCTTTCAGTTACTTTCTTAGTGATCAAAGTATCAAACACGGCCTTGGGGATTACCTTAAAAGGAAAATGAGCACTGCCCTTATTTGAAATTGGAAGTACAAATAAGCTCCAACTCCTCTAGAGTGTTTTTTTTTTTTTTTTTTTTTTTTTTTGGGTACTTCAGTATAATTTGAAATTTCAAGCTGTCATTGTTGACATTGAATTAATCATTCTTTTTTATTGCAGATATCGTGATCCAAAGACGGCGTTTCCTTATGCAACAAACGAGGCTTTCAAAGTAATTCTTGAACGGTAAATTTTGGTACAGCCCATGTTAACGCCATTAAGATCTTATAGTTCAAATTTTAATTTTAATTTTTTTTGTCCAGAACTAATGATAAGTGCATATTAGGTTCCAATTTGATGCTCGAAAAAGGTGGATGCTAAGTAGTACTAGGATTTGCATATTATGTAATAGACTGTTATTCTTAAACAAGTTGAATACTATACTTGTAACATTTTATTGACATTGTATGGTTGGAACTTGTTTAATACTAGTCATAATCCGTGCCCATAGGGCATGGTTCATTTAAGGTATTCCCTCTCAAAATTTTGGACCCCCAATTTTAAACGAACAATAATAATTTTGAGGCCCCCATCAAAATATTAAATCCCAACCACTGCTGGATGTGAATTTTTTTTGGATTCCCCATAAAATCCCACTCTCAATAATGCTCATCCACAACCATTATGAGGCCCCCATCAAAATATTAAATCCCAACCATCAAAATATTAAATCCCCATCTTTGGATTCCCCATAAAACCCCACTCCCAATAATGCTCTTCCCCATAAAACCTCACTCCCAATAATGCTCTTCCCCATAAAACCCCACAACCGTTGATTCACCAAGATTAAATCCCAACCACTCTTTATCTTGGCACAGTCAGCCCTAGGATTCAAAAACATTTGTGTTTTGTATAAGAGATATTACTTTTGGCACCTCAAAGTTTTATTTTTTGTGAAAATTATTTTGGTTATATATATATATATATATATATATATATATATATATATATATATATATATATGATGTTTGGAAGGCATTTAAAAAAGTGCCATGAAAAATATCCATAACATTTATTTAATGTTATAGAATATTTTTAGATGACATTTAGAAAGTTTCATAATTTTGACGACACTTATGAATTGACATTGAAGCACGTTAACAATGACATATGACACCAGTAAAGTGCTGTGTGACATCTCAGTCGTCGTAAAGTTATTACATAGACTTTTTTTTTGTAGTTCCAATAGAGTTCCTCCCATATGGCATGTGGATAAAGCTCCAAAAAATTGGCCATCAGAATCTCTAAGTATTGCATCTCTAGCCATCACATTGTCAATTAAGGAAAGCCCCATCAAAGTTAAAATTTGTAGTAGTTCTGAGGAGGTGGGAGCCACTTATCATCTGAAGGAATACTCTGATGTGTGTAGCATGAATTTGTTTCATTGACCATTGCTCCTTGGATGATGCTAACTGCATTGATAGGTTTTTGCTGTAAAGATATCATCTTTTCGAGCCTTCTGTATAGACCATAGTGCCAAATTGATCAATGTCAATTGCTTGTTGATGTTACTGCAACTCAGGATTGGGCCCTGCAGTACCAGATAGATTTGCAAAATGGCTCTTCCATGGCAATGCCTCCTTGATGAAGTGTACATGCTTCCTCATCCAGGTTAACGTCGATAGGGGAAGAACAAAGTTTGTCGACTCCACAAGTTTCTTTTATGGCCTCAAACAAGCATTCTGCGGTTGGTTCCAATGTTTCTCTTCTGTCATTCAAGAAATTGGATTCCAACAGTCTCGTGTTGATTACTCTTTGTTCACACAGGTTCATGGAGAATCTATTACTATGGATTTCTTTACGTTGATGGCATTGTCATAACAGGGAACAATGAGAAGGCTATCAATGATCTCAAGAAGTTTCTCAACAGTTGCTTTAAGATTAAAGATTTTGGACCACTTTGATTACATAGAAGTTGTACGTTACAAGAAGTTGCACGTTACAAGGCTGAGATTACAATTTGCCAGCAAAAGTACACATTGGACATATTGGAGGAGGCCGGGTTACTTGGAGCAAAACCTGCCAAAGTACAAAGGAGCAAAACCTGCCAAAGTACAGAGGAGTCCCCGTGGCCATAGCCCGTTGAGAACGGTGGAGCACCCCGGCGCAGTGGCGCGGGTTCGAGCCCCCTTGGAGGCATGCCTCCAAGCACCATTAAGAAGTGGACACCCTAAAAAAAAATAAAATGGAGTGATGCACTCGAAGATCACACTTGATACCAACAATTAATTGGAAAATTAATCTACCTCACAATCACTCGGCCGGAAATTACATATTTTGTGAATACACTAAGGTTGCGTTTGGTTCACTGTAATGTAATTGTAATCATAATGGAATTGGATTTATAATGTAACTGAGTTTGTAATGCAATGGAATTACAATTACATAACTATGTTTGGTTGAAACATGTAATCAAACCATGTAATGTAATATCAATTGCATTCATATGTTTGGTTTACCATGTAATGTAATTGAGTTTCTAGTTTAATATGTTTTAAATACAACATAAAATAAGAAAAAATAGATCAATAAAAAAAATCAAAAATTTAAAAAGAATAAAAATAAAAATAAATAATAAAAAGTAAAGGGAAAATTGGTTTTGTCCTTCTGCCAACAAAAGATGAAAAATGAAAAAAAGGACAAAAAAAAAACCAAAAATGACAAACAAACAAAACGAAAAAAAAAACCAAAATAAAAAAAGCGATAAAAATGAAAAACAACCAAAAACGAAAAAAAAAAAAAATCAAAAATGGAAAAACCATCAAAGGTGACCAAAAAACGAACAAAATCGACCAAAAACAATAAATAATGTGCAGAAACGGCAACAAATGTCCAAAATCGACCGAAAACGATAAAAACATGCAAAAGCGACCAAAAACGATAAAAAAAATGTACTAAAACAATCAAAAACGACAAAAACTGTACAAAATCGACAAAAAAGGGCAAACAATATACAAAATCGACAAAAAATGATTAAAAAAACTTGCAAAAGCGACAAAAAAATGATAAAGATATATAAAAAAAGGCCAAAAACTTGCAAAATCGACCAAAACCGATAAAAATGGCCAAAAAGGGGAAAAAGTGAAAAAATTGTCAAAAACGTACAAAAGCGGCCTAAAACGATAAAAGACGAAAAAGTGCATAATTGACCCAAAACGATAAAAAAAATCAAAAGCGACCAAAAATAATAAAACGTGAAAAATGGTCAAAACGTGCAAAATTGACCAAAAACAATAAAAAACGTCCAAAAAGGACAAAAGACGTGAAAAACCAAGCAAAATCGTTAAAAACGTGCAAAACGGTAAAAAAAAAAAACGTACAAAATCGACCAAAAATGATAAAAACTTGCAAAAACGACCAAAAAGGCCAAAAATGTACAAAAACGAAAAAAATAAAAAAAGACCCAAACGGCCCAAAATGAAAAAACAAACAAAAAACGACAAAAAAGAGCAAAAATGACCAAAAACAATTTTTTTTTTTTCAAAAAACGACCAAATTACCAACCTTCCTCTTAAGTTGTAATGTAATCGAGATTACATAAGTTTTATAATGTAATTGATTTTAGAAAAAATTGATGTAATGTAATCAAACTTGTAATCGCGATTACATTACATCTATTTTTTTTTGGCCAACCAAACACCCGAGTTAGATTAACAACGTAATGTCAATTACATTACGTTGTCCAATCCTGCAAACCAAACGTGCCCTAAGTCAATTCATGGAGCAAACCCAAGCTACACATCATAAGTATGTACATTGACTTTTTCAGTATCTGAAGGCAATTCCAGGACAAGGCCTATTATTCTCTTCAAAGAGTCAACAGTCCACTTCGTTTGATTGAATATTGTGATGCTGACTGGGCCAGGTGTCCAACCACACACCGATTAGACCGATCAGTAACAAGATACTGCATTTTTCTTGACAAGTCACTTGTGTCGTGGAAAAAGTAAGAAGTCAGTCACAGTGTCAAGATTGTTTGCTGAAGCATAATACCGTTCCCATGACTTCAACTACTTGTGAACTCACTTGGTTGAGATATTTACTGAAAGATTTGCATGTACCACAACCTGAGCCAGCAAGATTGTTCTGTAACAATCAAGCAACCCTACACATTGCTGCAAATCTAGTTTATCATGAACGAACCAAGCATATTGAGTTAGATTGGCATACGGTTCATGAGAGAATTCAAAAAGGCGAAGTCAAGACAGCTTATTTGCAAACTGTAAGTCAAATTGCAGACTTGTTTACAAAGCATTTTTGAGCACCAGCTTTCCATACACACCTTAGCAAGTTGGGTGTTATTGATGCCCACACTCCAACTTGAGGAGGAGTATTAAGAAAGAGAAATAAATCAAATCATCATTCAAGGTAAGGAAGAGATTAGTGGATCATGTATGCATTAATACTTACCTAAAATAGCTTTGCTAATAATATGACAGCTGTATACATTAATGTTGGTTGATAATATGACACATGTATACATTAGTGTCTTACCAAAAATAACATGGCTGGTAATTGTATACAACCACCACCTTGTACAATTTGCAGACATGCAATTGAATACATTCAAATACCAATTTGTTTATTACTATTACCTTCTAGTAGATGGTATTCCATTGTCTTTTGCCTCTTATCTAGGAATTTTGACCTCCTACTCGTTTTCAGCTGAGTCTAGCGTATAGAATAACACATTTCACTATGAGATTTTGTCTTACAAAGTAGCACAAGGCAACCTGATTTTGTTGAACACCACCAAACAAATTCAGGTTCCAGCAATTACTGGAATTACATGCAGCTAGATTTTATTCATAGCCTAAACTTTTCCATGTAAAAACTAATCTAACTGACAATATGATTATTTTCATCATCCCATTTGAGTGAGCCATAACGCAGTTATATTTTTGGATCAGATATTCTAACATTCATACTATTAAGTAGGGAAAGGATTCCGGTTGGGTCTTAATTTCATCTTCAAAGAAAGATCAGTTTTCTTATCCTCTAAATTAATCACTTCAATCAAGAGAAATTTAGAAATAATTATATAAAAAACACTCTGGGAATATGTCATTCACAAAGAAAAGTAGCTGCAGATTTAGATGCTTATATGATACAGTACATACGAGTTCTATCAATATTACAAACAAAAACATCGAAGCATATAAATTGAAAAAATGAGGAAAATAATAAAGAAGAACCACCATAGGAGAGGTAGGCAATTATTTTACATTTCCATCTGGAATGATTTAGGATTAAATATACCTAAAAAGCTTTAAATCCAAGTCTATATCAATCACCTCTTTAACATATCATACATATCCAAATCTGATCAATGTCAGGGCTAGATTGTTATGTATTGGTTCTGAAATGACCTTGTTTTCTCTAAGTTTTAGGAACAGCAACAGTTCTTCAGCAGATTTAATCATTATGATCTATCATCTGTCAGATAGTATCAGCTGCACTTACAATCCTAGCATAGGAATTTCCCATTTAATATGAAATACCTATTGGTGAAGTAGCTCCTCCTTGGTGGTCCACATACAGTACAATATAAATTACAAAATATTACAAAATGCATCTAATGAGTCCTAAGCAGCTAGCTTGTGATTCTCCTAAAACCGAGATTACAATCAATGCAACCAAAACCTTCCTGTGCAGCTTCACTATGTCAATTTCATTAGCCACACATTCCAACATTTTCATTTTTTCAGACTAGCTCATTCCTTAATATTATCCACCCACTCAAAGTTAACTGCATCCTCTCTTGCCCTGACCCTAGCGAAATTATGGAAGGATAATCCACTATTTGTTCCTGCAAGTGTAATCACTGTACAAGAATTTTCATGGACAATAGCTTCTCCATCAACTCCACACTATTTTGTGGACTTGCTGCCATCAACCAAGTTCTGGGGGCCAGGTTGCGGAATAAGATGGGGAGAGTACTGAGTTGGGAGGCGGGTTGGTCGAGGTGGGTCTTGAATTGCAATAAGAGGCACATGCCAGGAAGAGCAGGTTTGAGGGACAAAAACAAGTGATGGTGGTTTAAGACCTGGGTTGGAAGGAGGGAGATGGGTAAAAATGCAGTACTAAAACGTGCACACAGAAAAAAGGGGCATACGTTTACCCGCCATTTAGGTTAAGGATATATTCGCTCGTCCTGATAGCATAACTAAGAAAATAACATTTGGGGTCTGCGTGGCAATTGTAGGAGTAGCGTTTATGAGATATTTTTAGAGTAACGGTTATAAGCGGTTATAATGGGTCCGGTTTTGGATGGTTTTTAAGTAGCGATTTTTAAACCAATTCACTAATGAACGGTTTTGAAAGTTTTTACACAAATAAAATTAAATAGGGAAGGGTATCAGTAATTATAATTATATATTTTTTGTGAGGATATAAATGGAATAAAATAATAAAGCCGTTCAAAACCCATCGATTTGGGTGTTTATAAAGTCACCCAAAATTACATTACACCGATTTTGGAGGTTTTTTGAGCCGACCAAAACCAGCGCCTCAAAGAAATTAACAAGAGTTTTCACAAACGGTCGGTTCACAAACACCCCAGAACCATGAAAATACCGTTACCAAGCAGACCCTTATCTTCATGTAAAAGTATATCAAGATATTCACCAGATGTAAATATATCTATATAGTATATACAGATACCTACATGCACAAAGGAAAGGAAGTTACAATCAACCACTTTGTGGAGTACGTACATAATTCTGACTCTGTCCATCTTTTGCAAGAAGAACGTCATAGAACATACAACACAATACTTTATTCACATCAGGGAGCATAAAGAAACTACCGAGCATGTTTACTTTGTTTTGAGGATTGGAGCTTTGACAGGAGATAAAGACAAGTGGAGGAAAGGAGTATAGATGCTGCAAAGCAGAGCAAATCTGTGGTGGTAGATATAGTCACCTTTTTGCTCTTCTCAAACAAACCAACCAACAGAACCATTACAATGACGTGCCCTAACTTTGTCTTCAACTCATTGACCGACTGTATTTCCAACCATTTTGGACGTGCCTGAATAGAGTTGTAAGTTGCATAGCAAGTGATTATACATAATTGATTAAAGAAGAGTAAAATTTGAAGTGAAGAAACAACTAAAACAAGAACTATACAAGTTTGACATTAAAAATTTAAACAAAAGACTTACCGAAAGTTTGAATAATCCAAGGAAGTTTGATCTATGGGACGACGTCTTCGCAATGTCAAGATTGCTGATGAATAACTCATAAAGGCCCATTCCGAAGACGAACATTACTGTTCCTATAAGATAGACATCTGCAGTTGAGGTACATCAGTTGATTAGTGATGGGTGATTTTGTAGTATATACATAAACACCTTAGTTCACAGCAATCTTTATTTTCTCAAGGAAATCTTAGCCACCAGATGAAGTAACTCTGCATATATGACTAGGTCTTTGTCATTTTATAGTTGTGAACTAACATTTGTACTTTTTGAGGGTTGACGGTTGTACCTAAACATAATTATCATCACAAACGGAAACCCAAATTGTGCAGCACGTATGGAAATATGAGTTTACTTCTTTAAAATTGTTGTAGCTCTTATTTTATCAGTGTTTTTATAGTTATTTGTGTAAGACAGTGAATTAAGTGGCATTCCATTAAAGAAAAGTTGATGAAACAAAAGCTCAAAAGGGCAATTCTGAATAGCTGCCAAATTGTGGGTGCAAAATTATGCAACTGCTACAAAAGAAAGAGCACTCAGATAACGAAAGAAAATATGTCTTTTTTTTATCCTGATGATTCCTGTGCTTGTATAAATGTATAAATATTTGACAGTAAAGGATTCAGAAAATTTGTAATTAACATCTATTCCTGTAGATAATAATAGTTGGATTAATTTTATTGATGGACTACTTCACTACTTATAGGGAGTCTAGCTCCTCTACATACTACATATTCCGATGTGGGACTAAAAGTCCCTTATTGATTCTCAACACTCCCCCTCAAGATGGGCGATAGATATTGATCATCCCCATCTTGTTACATAGCTTCGACAGACTTAATGAACTAAGACCCTTAGTCAGACAGTCTGCAACTTGTTCTTCTGAGCGGACATGGTCAATCTTCAGTATCCCTTGTTCCAGCTTCTCCTTGATGAAGAATCGATCAATCTCGATGTGCTTCGTTCTGTCGTGCTGAACGGGATTGTTAGCTATACTTATTGCAGCTTGACTATCGCTCAGAAGGCGTAATGGTGCTCCCTTGTCTAGCTTTAACTCTGACAGCAACGCTTTTACCCACAGCAATTCTGACACTCCCAGAGCCATTGCTCTGTATTCTGCTTCAGCTGTCGACCGTGCTACCACAGACTGTTTCTTGCTTCTCCATGAGACCAGATTTCCTCCAACAAAAACACAGTATCCCGTGGTAGACCTTATGTCGTCTATGCAGCTCGCCCAGTCTGCATCACAGTATCCCTCAACTTCTATGCGTCCATTCTTCTTGAACCATAGCCCCTTTCCCGGCGTTCCTTTCAGATACCTCAAGATCTGAAATACTGCTTCCATATGACCCTTTCTTGGATCATGCATGTAGCGACTCACTACACTCACCGCAAATGAGATATCAGGACGAGTGTCCCAGATAAATCAATCTTCCTACAAGTCGTTGATATCTTTCACGATCAACGGGCTCTCCCGCTTCTGCTCCCAACTTGCACTTCTGGTCAATTGGAGTGACCGCTGCTTTGCATCCCAGCATCCCTGTCTCCTTCAGCAGATCTAGTGTGTATTTTCTCTGTGAGAGAACAATTCATTGTTCGCCTTCACACACCTCGATACCTAGAAAGTACCTCATCGCTCCTAAATCTTTTACTTCAAACTCCTTCGCGAGTTTTGACTTCAGTTTAGTGATCTCGACTTCATCATCACCTGTGATCACTATATCATCCACATATACAGCAAGTATCGTGATGTGGCCTCTTGCATGCTGAAGGAAGACCGTATGATCTGCATTTGTTTGACGGTATCCCATGCCTGTAACAGCCTTTCGGAATATGTCAAACCAGGCTCGAGGAGATTGCTTTAGTTCATATAGTGACTTCTTCAGTTTACACACCTTTCCTTGCGACGTCCCTCCGTTTGATTCCGTCGCATAGCACCCAGGCGGGAGCTCCATGTATACTTCTTCTTGCAGGTCCCCATGAAGAAAGGCATTCTTCACATCCAACTGGTACAGCTTCCATCCATAGTTCGCTGCAATGGAGACCAGAGTTCTCACGGTGCTCATTTTTGCTACTGGGGCAAAAGTCTCATCATAGTCTATTCCATATGACTGTGTGAATCCTTTTGCAACCAACCTCGCCTTGTACCGCTCTACTTTTCCTTCTGGCGTCTCTTTCACTGTGTACACCCATTTACATCCCACAGCTTTCTTTCCTTTGGGTAATGGAACCAGCTCCCATGTCTTATTTTTCTCCAGTGCTCCAAGTTCTTCCATCATTGCAGCTTTCCACCTTGGATCTTTCTTTGCTTCCTGCTAACACTTGGGCAACGAAGTAGAGTCTAACGATGCAATGAAGGCTCGATAATTCGAAAAAATGTTAGAATAAGACAAGAAGTTGGCAATGTCATGTTCGTAATCATCAAAACGAGCAGGAGCCTTACCCGCATTGATGCAAGAAGATCTCCTTAAGGGAGCAATAGGTGGTGGAGAGATCATACCATCCGAGTCGGAGAGATCCGCATCAGAATCCGAGTGATTCAGTGCGGAGGCAACATCTTTAGGAGTTGGAGCAGGAGTAGACGAGGGACTTGGCACAGTAGGCACAGGGCATGGCATAGGCACAGTACTGGACTTCTGTTGTCTTCTTCTGTAGACTTGGAGCTCCTTTTTCCTTGTCTGCTGCTCCCCCTGCGTAACATATGGATCTTCTTCTTCATTTTCTGTATCTGAGTCACTGTGCTCTCCCCCTTTCGTCCAGTTTTCTACAACCGGACACGGAACCGATCCGACGACCACATTTGGGCTTATTATCTCCCCCTCACATCGAACACCATCTGTGTTAGGTGTGTCACCAAATGCGGAAACCTCATCCGAACCATAGTATGGTTCGAGTTCTCTGAAAGTAACGTCCATGCTGACAAACATCTTCTGCTCGACTGGACTCCAACAGGCATAACCCTTCTGAGTCGCCGTGTAACCGACAAAGACACATTTAACTGCCCGAGGATCCAGTTTGCCAACGCCTGGCCGATTATCCTGGACAAAGCATACACATCCAAAAACTTTTGGTGGAACAGTGTATGTAGTTGATCCAGTAAGCATCTCCAATGGTGTCTTCCAGTCCAATACCTGAGATGGCATTCTGTTGATGAGATAAGAGGCCGTCAATATAGCCTGCCCCCATAAGTGTTTCGGGATATTCATAGCCAGCATCATCGTCCGTACAACTTCCAGCAAGTGTCTGTTCTTTCGTTCCGCCACACCATTTTGAGCCGGAGTATAAGCACATGAAGTTTGATGAAGTATTCTATAAGTGGAAAAATACTCAGCAACCCGCTTATTCGTATACTCCGTCCCATTGTCGGATCGGAAACACTTAATTTTAGCGCCATATTGTGTTTCCACTCGACGATGAAAGTCCTGAAAGGCCTCAAGGACGTCACTTTTATTCTTCAGAAGGTAGACCCATGTCACACGGGTATAACAATCAATAAAGGTGACGAACCATCGAAAGCCGTTAATCTCGGTTGTAGGACAAGGGCCCCATACGTCTGAATGTATCATGTCAAAAGCAGCTGAACTCCTATTCCCTGTGCTCACATACGAGCTTCTGGTATGTTTTTCCAAAGCACATGCATTACAAAATAACTTCTCTTTATTAGCCCTTTGATATAAGGACGGATACATTCGACCAATAACCGGAAAAGAGGAATGACCGACACGCTGGTGGTGGAGTAGCAAGTCGGCTTCAACACTGCGACAGGAAGCTTCTGGTGGTGCGTCTGCTACCAAGGATGCCAATGCTTTGTCCAGTCCAGTCCTGTCTAAATACCACAGCCCCTTATGCCATGTGCCAGTTCCAAGTCGTCGTCCTGTCCCTTTCTCCTGAAAAGTCACCTGAGGAATGTCAAAGGAAACAATACAGTTAAGATCAAGTATAATGGCACTAATGGATAGAAGATTGACAGGAAAAGATGGAGCATGAAGGACATTGGTTAGAGTGATGGAAGGGGTACATGCGACAGTGCCTTTACCCATTACAGGGCTGGATGTACCATCAGCGGTCTGAATACTCTCCGGCAATGGTAGGGGAGTATATTCTCGAAACGCACCACGGGACCCCGTGACATGGCGAGATGCCCCAGAGTCCATAATCCATCCTGGCTGATGGATAGATGCAAGAGCACGTGCAGAATCATCGGTGCTGGTTTGGGCAAAGCAAGTGAAGTGATCTCCCGAGGTTGAAGACGCCCCAGGACTGTCGGCCGAACCCAGCTTTGTGCCACGCAACCTCTCAAGGAACTCCCGCTCAAGCGAGGTTATTTCAGCCAGGTGATGCTCTCCTCCGTCTTCCGCCAGATTTGCTTTGTGGCCGCCCCTTCTACCAGCATATCCTCCTCTACCACCACGTCGGCCTCCACGATCCTGTCCTCGATCATTAGACTGATTGCGCAAGGGTTTTGGACAAAATCGGATGTAATGTCCGGAGTCACCACAATTGTGGCAAACACCACCCACAGATGGAGGTTGATTGAAGGCAGCAAGGACAGACTTGTCAACTGAGGCTTGCTCCCCCTGGTAGGATCCCTTGTTGGACATCAACTTCAGTCGAGCTTCTTCCTGTGTCATAACAGCGATAGCTTCTTCCAAGGTCGGAAGCGTGGGTTGGGATAGGAGGATATTCCGTCTCTGCTCAAATACAGGGTGTAGTCCCTTCAGGAATTTCATCATACGTTGCCGGGAAATGTAAGCCAGGAACGTCTGAAAGTACTTCGCGAATGCCGGTTCGACTTGTGCATCCCAAGAGGATCATAATGATCCAGATCAGACCAGTACTTCTTCAACAGGGCCGCGTACTCAGAGATGGTACGTTCTTCTTGGGCCACCCTATCGAGTTCATCTTGCAGTTGAAAGACTCGCATAGGGTTGCCGGAGCCGGAGTACATATCTTTTAGAGTTTGCCATATATCAGCAGCAACCTCCATTGCCTCGACATTGCCCGACACCTGGTCGGTTAAAGAGGCAGTCAACCACCCAGCCACGACGTTGTTGACAATCTCCCACACAGCAAACTCCTTGGTGGAGTGATCGGCTGGCGCCTTGGCCTGGCCAGTGACATAGCCAACCAAGCCACGTCCCTTCAGCGTCCGCATTGCCTGCCGCGACCACTTCAAGTAGTTGGACGTTCCTTCCAACTTCGTCTCCAGCTTCTCCAATTTCCCCATTTTGTAAGGGGACGGATCCACATCAGTATGGATCACACGTGGGGTTACTGTCACGCCCCGATCCCGCAGAGTCCTTTTCGTCCTCGCTTCAGGCTCTTTGGGACCGTTCGTCCTCGCTAAGGCGTGATGCCGTGCAAGCCTAAGTTGCGCTTGCACAAGGCCAAGACCTGGAACAAGACAAGATAGACAAGGTTGACAATACGCAGCGGAACGTATCGCAGATAATTGAAGCAGCAGCGGACATATTTTCAGAATAGAAGCATTGAACACAATGGTAACAAGAACATTTCTCTTTATTGATTTCATTTGAACAGATTACAAGCTCTCGATTCTCTCTGATACAATATTACATTCTCTCAGAACTTTACAGATTACAATGATCCCGTTCCCATACATTACATCCTTTTATATACAAAACCAAACTCTTGCACAGATGTCATCTCTTGGCATCTTTTCTGATTTCTGGCTCCTGAGGATGAGGCTCGGGCTATCGCTTCGGGCTATCCTTCTCGATGCATGGTGCACCTGCATGCAGACTGATGATGGGTCAGTATATCAGCATACTGGTGAATGTGTGAACAAAGAGCTACATTTGTCTGAAACGATCACTGTTCATTTAGTGAGAAAACGTTTCTTGTGATGTGATCTTGCTAGTTTTACCTAGATTCATTCCATGCATACAGAGTCAGTTTACATATCTTTTGAAAACACATCTTTGAAAAGCCACAATCCTTTCCATCTTAGCCGCTGTGCCTCCCACGGGTTCAGCTCGTCGCTAACCGCTGTGACTCTCATGGGTTCAGCTTGTCGCTAGCCGCTGTGACGCTCTTGGGTTCAGCTCGTCGCTAACCGCTGTGACTCGCATGGGTTCAGCTCGTCGCTAGCCGCTGTGACTCTCTAGGGTTCAGCTCGTCACTAAGTGGATTCCCCAATGCGCATGCGATATCAAATGAATCATGCATAAATCGAGCAAGTCATAAACAATTCCATCTTCTTTTCAGGCAGGATACAGATCTCTTTTCTTAGCAGACAAGGGGCAGGTTCTCTTTTAAGCATACTCAAGATTACAGTCTTGTTATTAACAAAAGCATTCAATCGAAAACTCTGATTCTTAGGGCGCAAGCGAATCATAAAATGAGTCTTTGTCCACTCACCCAGATTAATCGTCTTCTGTTACAGAGCCAGCAATCCGATCTTTCTGTTTATCTAGTGCCTTCGCGGAGCGGGGCACTACATAATTACCCATCGAAAAGAAGTTTCGTCCTCGAAACTTAAGGAGAAACTTACGATATCCTTAGCAGCGATAGTCCTCATCCTTCGCCATCATGAAATATTTACGGACTTATTGTATGGAACGTTCATCTCATTATTGATATCGAGTAGGCAACAGAATTTCGATCAGAAGACATGTACAAATTCAATTGAATCAAAATTGGCCAGAGGATCGTGTTGCTCTGATACCATTCTGTCACGCCCCGATCCCGCAGAGTCCTTTTCGTCCTCGCTTCAGGCTCTTTGGGACCGTTCGTCCTCGCTAAGGCGTGATGCCGTGCAAGCCTAAGTTGCGCTTGCACAAGGCCAAGACCTGAAACAAGACAAGATAGACAAGGTTGACAATACGCAGCGGAACGTATCGCAGATAATTGAAGCAGCAGCGGACATATTTTCAGAATAGAAGCATTGAACACAATGGTAACAAGAACATTTCTCTTTATTGATTTCATTTGAACAGATTACAAGCTCTCGATTCTCTCTGATACAATATTACATTCTCTCAGAACTTTACAGATTACAATGATTCCGTTCCCATAAATTACATCCTTTTATATACAAAACCAAACTCTTGCACAGATGTCATCTCTTGGCATCTTTTCTGATTTCTGGCTCCTGAGGATGAGGCTCGGGCTATCGCTTCGGGCTATCCTTCTCGATGCATGGTGCACCTGCATGCAGACTGATGATGGGTTAGTATATCAGCATACTGGTGAATGTGTGAACAAAGAGCTACATTTGTCTGAAACGATCACTGTTCATTTAGTGAGAAAACGTTTCTTGTGATGTGATCTTGCTAGTTTTACCTAGATTCATTCCATGCATACAGAGTCAGTTTACATATCTTTTGAAAACACATCTTTGAAAAGCCACAATCCTTTCCATCTTAGCCGCTGTGCCTCCCACGGGTTCAGCTCGTCGCTAACCGCTGTGACTCTCATGGGTTCAGCTTGTCGCTAGCCGCTGTGACGCTCTTGGGTTCAGCTCGTCGCTAACCGCTGTGACTCGCATGGGTTCAGCTCGTCGCTAGCCGCTGTGACTCTCTAGGGTTCAGCTCGTCACTAAGTGGATTCCCCAATGCGCATGCGATATCAAATGAATCATGCATAAATCGAGCAAGTCATAAACAATTCCATCTTCTTTTCAGGCAGGATACAGATCTCTTTTCTTAGCAGACAAGGGGCAGGTTCTCTTTTAAGCATACTCAAGATTACAGTCTTGTTATTAACAAAAGCATTCAATCGAAAACTCTGATTCTTAGGGCGCAAGCGAATCATAAAATGAGTCTTTGTCCACTCACCCAGATTAATCGTCTTCTGTTACAGAGCCAGCAATCCGATCTTTCTGTTTATCTAGTGCCTTCGCGGAGCGGGGCACTACATACCTCGGTTAATCTTTTTGACAAGATATCATCAACCAAGGCCTTCATCTCGTCGGCCGTCAGTTTGCCACTGATCGAATCCATGGCTTCGTCAACTGTGAACCCGGTTCGTCGTCTTCGTCGGCTTCTTGGACGTTTGAGTCGGCAACTTCTCCAACTTCGTCGTCTTCTTCGGCTTCGTCGTCTTCTTCGACGTCACAGACTTTACGAATGCGCTACTAACTTGGCCAGCACCGACGTGCGCATGTAAAGTGAACACGTCAGGACACCAGAGAAGACATGATCAGTCTCTATATAGATCCCGATGTGAAGGAGGAATAACAACATAAACATGTGTTAGTTCCAAACGACGCAATCGAAGAACAGAGTCGGTGCAAATAAAGAATTTGACATCTCGACTTGTCTTCGAAATACGCCATTTTTTTTTGGCGGCTAGGGTTAGGGTTAGGGTTTGGAAGGGGCTGCTAGGGCTAGGGTTAGGGTTTACATGTCAAGAGAGGCTAGGGTTAGGGTTGCCATGACAAGAGAGGGAGAAGGAGGAGGGGGGTTCGGGTTTCTGCTGGAAGGGTGCTGGAGGGGGGGGGGGGCGGCGGGAGGGGGTGGGCGGGTTGTTGCTGGAGTTGGCGGGGGGGGGGGGGGGTAGGGAGGTCGGCGAGGGTGTTGCTGGGAGGGAGAAGGAGGAGGGGGGCGGTGTGCTGGGCGGGAGGTTGCTGGATTGGGGGGGCGACGGGAGGGGGTGGGCGGGAGGATGCTGGAGTCGACGGGGGGTTAGGGGGGTCGGCGAGGGTGGTGGAGGCGGGGGGGGGGCTGCTGGCTGCTGCGGGTGGTGGGGGCTGCAAGGGTGCCGGAGCGGCGAGGGAGAGGGGGGGGGGGACGGCGGGGGGTCGACTAGGAAGGGGGAAAAAAAGAATTTTTTTTTTGTGTGGAGAGAGAGAGAGAGTTATGGCTCTGGTACCATGTAGATAATAATAGTTGGATTAATTTTATTGATGGACTACTTCACTACTTATAGGGAGTCTAGCTCCTCTACATACTACATATTCCGATGTGGGACTAAAAGTCCCTTATTGATTCTCAACAATTCCACTCCTTTGGCTTCCCGTTGTCACGGATTTAGTGTTTTTGCCTACACAACAAACTTCCTCCTCGAAAACCTGTGCAAGTCTTTCCCAAACGCTTAGATCTCTAATGCGAGAATGAGAAAATTATGAAACAAAAGAGAGGGATTAGAATATTGAAAACTACACTATACTAGATACATGAAACTTCTAGTTCTCTACAAGAAACTTCTCGAAAAGAAACTTCTAGGCCTAAGATATTTACATGATGGAAAGATTCTAGAACTTCTAGAAACTTAGGGAACCCTCATGAGAGTTCAAGAGGACTCCACCATTCTCTAGAGTATTCTAGAGCCTTCCAACTAAACCCTTGCGCCTTGCAACATCATCTCGATCGAGCGAAAAATCTTATGTGTTACATTCTCCCCCACCTGTTTTATCGACAGGTGCACCAAGTATCTGAAAGGCTTCCACTCCAGTTGTCATGGTCGCGGCATGTCGTTCCTTCCTTTTATTTCTCGTCCGGCCCTCTCCGGACTCACTCATCGGCACAAAAAGAGACTTTAGCGGGCTATCAAGTATCTGATCCACCTCATTTCTTGGATGCACATAGTTCATCACACCCCTGCGCATACGAGTCCTATTGCAACTCTGTCAACCCGAACATCCATCATGATCCTTGAGCGACTCCTTGCATGAGCCTGACCACTTTTTTACATATTTCTTGTCGCATCTGCCTCCGCAGAAGTGAATCATTGTGACACTACTTTGCAACACCCTTGGTCTCGCTTAGAAGGTCTTCCTCCTCGAAGTCTTCTTTTATCTGGAACACCATCAAGTAGGTCGTCTCTCTTTTGGTACCCTCCTTGAGCTGAATGGCAGAGATAGTTTTCTCCTTTGATGACTCACCTCGTACAACTCTCACCATGCACGACGAGTCTTCCTCCATAAAGCTAACGACTCCCGAATGTGGCATCGGAATCGCCTTCACCGTAATTAGAAAATTTATGTCAACTATCATCTTAAAGTCGTCCAATGGCGTACCGGTAAAATTGGCAACACACAACCAATGTCCCACCTCTATGCGAACTCCTTCGCTACCCCCTGCACCGACAAGCCTCCTAATTAAACGTCTTCATCTTGCTTGAATCTTTTTTCTAACGCTAGACCCAAGCGACGGACCTCCGTGTCCGAGATGAAGTTATGATTGACGCCTGTATCAACCAACGTCCATGTGCTCATACTATTGATCCTCACGTCAACATATATGAGCTCCCGCTCGGGGTTTTTCGACACAACAGACTTGGCCTTAACTACATTGAGTAAGCATAATGCTTCCATGTGCGCTTCTACTTCGTACTCCTCGTCCTTCACCTCCTCGCTTCAGACGACATTGACACGTTTTCTCTTGTTCACGCAGTTCCAATCATAGCGATTTTCCCCACATAAGAAGCATGAAACTATCCACTCGACTCGGGCCTTTTCATGCCTCTTTTTCTTGAACGGACCCTTCATAGGAGAGCTCTCATTCTCTCCCCCACCATTCTCTTTGGTGGTCTTTCTCTTGCTCTGCATTGTTCTCATTCCAACTATACTCGATGAGCCTCTTGGCTGCTGCTACGGTGACGTTTAAGTCTTGCACCCTCTGTCACTACAATTCTTGAGCCACCCACGGTTGAAGTCCATCGAGGAGGAAGAAGAAGAAGAGATTCTCTTCGCCTATGCTAGATATTGCGAGCATCAAACGATTGAACTCCGTAATGCACTCTTTGAATGTCCTAGTGCGCTTGAGTTGCCGCAAGCTCTGCTACGCCGCGAACTCTACATTCTTCAAATACTTGATCTTCTTCTTGAGATCCTTCCAAGTCTCGATTGAGCACAAACCCTTCTTTCTTTCCATGCACCTTCGACGCCACCACAACATAGCATCATCACTAAAGTAGAGTGAAGCAATGTTTACGTTCTCAGATGTCAACATGGCACCAACCGAACTTTGCTCTGATACCGCTTGTCACGGACTTAATATTTTTGCCTACGCCTTGCTCCGTACGACGCACAAACTTCCTCTACGAAAACCTATGCAAGCTTTCCTCAAACGCTTAGCTAGATCGCTAATGCGAGAATGAAAAGATATGGAGTAAAAGAGAGATTAAAATATTGAAAACTTTACTATACTAGAGAAAGTTTACAACTTCTTAGATGGTGAGGAACAAATGAGCCTCTCACTTATTTATAGGGCCTCAAGGGCCTTACACGAAACTTCTAGTCCTCTACAAGAAATTTCTAGAAAAGAAACTTCTAGGCCTAAGATAATGATGGGGAGATTCTAGAACTTCAAGAAACTTAAGGAAGCCTCATGAGAGTTCAAGAGGACTCCACCATTCTTGGAGTATTCTAGAGCATTTCAACTAAACCCGTACGCTTTGCAACATCATCTCGGTGGAGCGAAAAATCTTGTGTTATACTGTTGCGTCATTTAGCAACAAACAACAGTGAAGAGTATGTGAAATTACCCTTATGAGCCTAATCTAAAAGCTAATGCATGTCCATTTCCAACGGTAAAATTTGACCAGGATAAGAAGTCTTTTGATGCTTGGAAATGGATAACTATTTTGCTAAGCTTGTTTGTGTATCTTCAAACTCCTTTCTTATCTTTGTATTTGGTGTGAAGCATCCGCTTCAATGTTTTGGCTCCATGCTTCCAGATTTTACACTATAAATTTACTTTGTAGCGCCTTCATATGAATCATATCCCTTGGTATAACAAGCCTTCTGAATTCATTACTTTTGCAAGCTAATCCTCACTTGACAAGGTGGCATTCCTTGGCATGTTCTCCAACCCCCTTTCAGAGGGGTCTTCATCAAAGTCTATCACAAGGTTCACAGTATTGAATCAATCTCGGATCCGTCTTATGAGTTTTAGGCTACAATTTTACAAAGAAGATAGACATATAATCTGGACAAATAGTCTGTTTATCCCTCTATAGGGAGAGAACAACTTATCTATAATTATGTGATTCGCTCAAGCTTCCTGCTTGTGAGGTCAGAAGACTGCCTCGAGATGTACCTTTAACAATATCCCAGTAAAATTAGGAAGACTATCATGGTCAACTGCCTTATCCACACCAAGGTGGAAAACCGCCTCCTTGATCTTCGCAATATAGAGATCAAGAGCCTTAAACTTATCCAAATAGTTGAACGGCAAGGCCTCGATCAGCAATGGTAGCTCTAGATCTTCCCCAACTTGTCCATTGCAAGGTTTGTGGTATCAGATGATACCAATACTGATCGACCCCATTTTGTATCAATCACTGAGCACACTCTCCACTTAGCTCAAGTATCAGAGGGAATATGTTAGTATCAGAATACCTAAACATTTTAGTCTTCTTAACAACGAAGCTCTGTTGAGATTTCCAGACTCATTTGCTAACGGAGTTCTGTTTAGATTTCTAGTCTTCATCAATATCAGAAGAGACAGGGGTCAGTATCAGAAGAGAGTATCTGAACATCACAACAGTCTACATGGGAGCAGCAGTCATTACTGAGTTGGCCATTCTCGGCAATTGCCTTGTCAGCAGGTTAGAGTGTTGATTCATTTCATTAACGAAAATGCCAGCTCAGCAGGTTGTTAGGATAAATATCCAATTAACTGGCAGCCTATAAATAGAGGGAAGGAAGAATATAATGTATGCAAGAAAATTCCTGAATGTATTTTTTACCTCCACATCGATACCTTCTTCTTCTTCCCCAATTCTTCTACTGCAATAAATAAAACCTAGAAATTTCTTTTCTCCAATTGTGTTCTTCTTTGTCCATTTTCTCCAATCTGGGGCTAAATCTAGTGCTTCTTGTTCATTCTCGAGTCTTCTCAAAAGAGGACCTTATCAATTGGTATCAGAGCCGTTCGATCTCATTATTGGAGGAAACGAAGGTCAGAGATCGGGCAACTGGAGCTCACCGCACTCGCTGAAGAAGACCGGAAGCATGCACTAGCAGGTACCGCTTTCGACCTCGAAAGTAAAATTGATTGGTTGTGGGACGAATTAATGAGATCGAGAGGAGGGGGTGAACCTCCATGAGCTGTACCAGCTATGGCACCACTTCACTACCTCCGCCACCACCCCAAAACCCTTTTCTAGTTCAGTATATGCCTCCAGTGTCTTCTTCTTCTCTAGATCTACATCATACACCAAACCCTAATTTCCTACCATTTGGAACAAATTTGGTGAATCCTCCATAAACTTCCGTGGATTTCTCTCTTCAGTATCACTCAAAATCAGATCCACATGTTCAAAACCCTTACCAATCCCATTATATTTCTCCCATGGATACCCGTCCAAGGACAAATCAAAACCTTCATTATTAATCAAGATCTTTACCCATTCCACTATGTTTCACCACCTGCACACAATCAACCACCATTTGTTCAGCAAACTCACCCCCAAGGCTCTATAATGTCACCAGTAACACCCTTGGAATTGACACAAGGGTTGCAACATACTGTTCGTATGATGCCTGGACAGGAATATATGTTTGATCAGAATTTCCCTACGCATCAGGATGCAATAACATCCCAAGAATCTACCGTCTCAAATCAGAAGGCAAATTATGTCAGGAACTCTGGTTTGTACTCCTCAAATCAGCATACCTACGAAACAGTATGGGCAAACACCATCTCATTCCCATTTGTGTGAAGATGATACTCCTAAGGAGTCAATTGCAATAGCTTGAGTATTTCATTTGAGGAAAAACCAGAGTTTATTGAGATTATGGCATCCTCAACAAGTTATGAAGAGAAAGACAACTTATATCTAGAGGAAGATGATCCTCCTGTGGAAGCAGCCTCTGAACTTTCTGTTAGTCCCTTGGCGAACAATCGATGGAAAACCACGAATTCAGAAACTATTGTAAAGACAATGTTTCCAGCAACAACACCCTAAAGAAGGTGATGTTGTATTACGAGAATCTAAAAAGATTTCGTAATTTTTCTCGAAGGCACCTGAACCGTATAACTTCTAAAGAGAAGCCACAGTATTCTCGAAGGCAACAGAGGAAGAAGAAAGCCTGCTGGGGTGAAAGATCACCGGCGCTCAAAGCTATATCCGCCTTACGGACAAGCCTCCAGGAACCAGCAAGTTCGAAGAGAACTTTAGAACGCTGGCCAAAAATGTCGACGACTCCTCGGAATAGCAGCAGCACTTCTCTCTCTCTCTGGAAATTTTCTGAGTATTTTCTGTAACTCTGGAGAGAGGAGATGCTTCTGATATTATAGGCACGAGATGGGCTTTTCAAATTCTGAACGCACGCCCTGGTTTAATGCCAGATCCGGTTTTTCTGGATCTGAGCCATTTCCGGATCTGAGCCCACAAGACCCGCGGACGTTACATAATTTGAACGGCCCACTCGACCCGCTCGACCCGCTCGACCCGTACGACCCGTACGTCCCGTACGCTCCGTACGCTCCGTACGCCCCGCTCGCCACGCAGGGCCGCGCAGAGGCTCGCGCACGAGCGCAACTAAAGCGCACAATGCGCCTTGCGACTTGCTGTCGTGCTAAGTGCAAAGTGCCATCAAAAAGCCACAACCCATTAGCCCAAGCCCAAGCCCAAGCCCGAGCCCGAGCCCGAGTCCGAGTCCGAGTCCGAGTCCGAGTCCGAGTCCGAGTCGCTAAGCCCCTTCGGGGCTTAGCGACAATAGATTTAAATCTATTTTCATTTGGCCAAAAGTTGGTTTCTTATTCTCACCTCTATGTAAAATCCCCCCACATGGCACCCTCCATTGGGCCTCAACCCATGTGCATCTCTCTATTCCTTCATAAGTAATATATAGAGATACATATTGGTGTGATTTTCCGATGTGGGACTATCTTTTAACAATAGAATGTTGTGAACACACACAACACAAAGAATAAAACACCAACAATCCCCCACATATCTCTATATATACGTCGTTGTGCCTGGGCTGTGAGGGCTCTCAGCCACATGGATAGTTCAATGTGCTCATCAGCGCCTGACCCGGAGACTGTCCCTTGGCCCGTAGGTCCTGACACAAGGTTAGAATTCTAGCTCTTCCAGAGTGGTATCTCACTGATGGCTCGGGCCCCCCCGGAAGGAGGCCTTCTTCGCCTTCCACCTAAGCTGCGCAGGAAAGGCCCAAAGCCAATCCCAGGGAACAGTAAAGCTTCATAGGGTCTTTCTGTCCAGGTGCAGGTAGTCCGCATCTTCACAGACATGTCTATTTCACCGAGCCTCTCTCCGAGACAGTGCCCAGATCGTTACGCCTTTCGTGCGGGTCGGAATGAGTTAAGCGTTCCACATAATAACTGTCCATTATGCATTAGGATAGATGTCGCTGACGACTTGAATCTTCCCGCATGGGTTGAACAACAGTATGATACAAGAATGGACTACGCCTTGAATTCTGTACCACAGCTGTAATTTTTTCCACTCACATAACGTAGTTATCTGTGCTTCTGGCTGCACATTAAAGGCCTTGTGCCAGCCTGGATTTCAATGTATGTATTTTGGGCGTCTACACATTTACCCTCAAGAGACGGCCTGATATCTCTTTGTCCATACACTATAGGTGAGTTCTTTATTAAAGAGACATGGCATGAAGCGTCCAACGCTTCCTTTGCGGTGCTACGCCGCTATGACATGGCCTTAAGCCGAGGACCTTACCCCGAATCACCGGGAACCTCATCGTAGTGTCATACTGCCCGTAGCATGAGGTCTAGCCCCTTTGTATTGCCAAACTACCCAGCATGAAGCCTTACGCTTATGTGCGGTGTTACGCCGCTACGACATGGCTTGCAAGGCCGAGGCTTTATCCCTAGCCGGGTTTACCTCATTGTGGTGTCGTGCCACCCGTAACATGAGGAACACCTCTTTGTAGTGCTGACTACATCCCTCTTTAATTCAATATACAGCATTAGGCCAACTGCCTATTTGCGGTGCTACGCCGCTGTGACTTGGCTAACATAGCCGAGGATTTACCTCCTTCGAGAACCTCATGGTGGAGTCACCGCCACACATAGCATGGAGTCACACTCCTTGTAGCTGTGCTACCATGCTTCCTGTAAAGCATAACAGACCTTCACTCAGTCTGAGAACTCATTAAGGCATTATGCCATCCTTCCCACAGGATCAATTTTCCGTAGAAAATTTATAGTAGACAACAGTGGTTCTGGGTTCGAAATCCTTCCATGATCCGCAGAACAAGTACCCACTGTTAACTAATATTTTTCCAGTCAATAGTTCTCCCTTGAATCAAAAAATTAGATATCTGGTAGATTTCTCTTTGAACCAATAACATAAAATTTATTGATAGGATTATGATGACACAATATTAGAATGCCTTCAAACCCATCTTCCTTGCTGTGTCCTCGACCAGCTGTCGTTTGAGGCCTTTCGTGAACGGATCCGTCAGGTTCTCCTGACTCCGAACATCGATCACTGCAATGACGCCTCGTTTGATGAGATCGTTCACTGCTCTGTGCTTTAACCGCACAGTCATCTTCTTCCCGTTAAAGAGTTCATTTGATGCTACTGCTGCTGCCGCCTGGTTGTCACAGTATATCGGGATTGCCGGTATCTGAGCTCCAACCACTGGAAGATCATACATGAGCTCCCGAAGCCACTCTGCTTCATCTGCAGCAGCATCCAATGCAAAGAATTCAGATTCCATGGAGGAGCGAGATAACATTGTCTGCTTCTTCGATTTCCACGATATAGCAGCTCCGCCCAAAGCGAATATGAATCCACCTGTAGAATACTCGCTCTCCACCTCTGAACACCAGCTAGCATCACTGAAGCCTTCCACTACTGACGGATCTCCGCTGTAGTATAGTGCAAATGTCTGAGTCTTTTTAAGATATCTCATAACACGCTTTACAGCATTCCAGTGTTCAACGCCTGGGTTGCTAGTGAACCGGCTCAGCATTCCCACCGCAAAAGCTATGTCAGGCCTTGTGGCAGTAGTAGCGTACATCAAGCTTCCGATGACGCTGGCGTACTCCAACTGCTTGACGCTTTCTCTCGAATTTGGCTCCAGCTTCTGATCACTCCGGTACGGTGTATCAATTATAGGAAGATCTTGATACCCGTATCGAGTGAGCATTTTCTCAATGTAATGAGATTGTGACAGTGCTATTCCCGTGCCTGTCCGGATGATCTTGAGCCCCAAGATAACATCGACATCCCCCAAGTCCTTCATACTGAACTTGGTCGAGAGAAATTTCTGTCTCTGTGACACAGCTTAAATCCGTACCTAGGATTAGCATGTCGTCAACGTATAGACAAACGATAACTCCTCTTCCGTCAGCAAACTTAGTATAGACACACTTGTCTGTTTCACTGACCTTGTAGCCATTTGACCTTATCACTTTGTCAAACTTCTCATGCCACATTTTGGGAGCTTGCTTCAAACCATATAGAGACTTCATCAACTTGCAGACTTTGTCTTCCAGACCTCTGACAACAAATCCTTCTGGTTGTTGCATGTAGATCTCTTCGGTTAATTTGCCATTAAGGAATGCCGTTTTCACATCCATCTGATGTATCACTAGTTTGTGTATTTCTGCTAGAGCAATTAACAGTCTGATGGTTGTCATCCGAGCTACTGGAGCATAAGTATCAAAATAGTCGATCCCCTGTTTCTGAGCAAACCCTTTGGCCACTAGCCTGGCCTTGAATTTGTCGATGGTTCCATCTGCTTTCATCTTCTTCATGAAGATCCATTTGCATCCGATGGATCTTGCTCCTTCTGGCAGGTCAACTAACACCCATGTATTATTGGAGGTGATTGAGTCAATCTTATTGTCTATCGCCTCCTTCCAGAATACAACATCTCTAGTCTTCATCGCTTCATCATAGGTAAGCGGATCTGCTTCCACATGATAGGTGACGAAGTCATCTCCGAAGTCTTTCGGCCTCCTTACTCGCTTAGTTGACGGCTCAGCGAGTTCTGGTTCAACTGGTGTCTCTTCGACAATAGCTTCTTCTTGGACTACTGGTTCTTTAAGGACTTCTGTCTGCTTTGCACTCTCATCATTCTCCGGAAGATCCGCGAGAACAATATTTTTGTGCCTTGCAAACTTGTCTTCAAAATATTCAGCATCGCGAGATTCAATGATATGATTTGATTCTATATCAAGGAATCTCCGAGCATCACTCTTCTCGGCATAACCCAAGAAGATAGCCTTAGTAGTCCTAGTCCCCAGCTTTTGAATCTTCAGATCTGGGAGCTTCACATAAGCCAGACACCCCCACACTCGAATGACATTCAAGTTAGGTCTGACTTTGAACCAGAGTTCATGAGGGGTTATGTCCGAAGTTGCATACGGTACTCTATTGAGAATGAAAGTAGCCGTTAATGCAGCTTCTCCCCAGAAGCTCTTTGGAAGACCCGCAGTCAACAGCATAGAGTTCATCATCTCTGTCAACGTTCTGTTCTTCCTTTCTGCTACTCCGTTGGATTGAGGAGAGTACGGAGCCGTCGTCTCATTTATGATTCCATGTTCTTTACAGAATGATGAGAAATCATGAGACCGATACTCCCCGCCTCGATCACTCCTTAGCCTTTTGAGTTGTTGTCCAGTTTGCCGTTCAGCCTCGGCCCTGAACTCCTTGAACTTCTCGAATGCTTCGTCTTTAGACTTGAGCAGGTAGACAAAAGCATACTTTGAGAAGTCGTCGATGAAAGTAATAAAATACTTCATCCCGGCTTTTGTAGAGAATTGCTTGAAATCACAGATATCTGAGTGAACTAACTCCAGAAGATCTGTGCTTCGATGGACTCTGTGAAAGGGTTTCCTTGTGATCTTCGTCTGAGCACACACTTCACATTTCTCTACCTTACCCCCACACTTGGAGATAAGTCCTAGGCTAGACATTTTGTTAATTCTTTTACAATGAACATGTCCTAGCCTATTATGCCACAACTCAAAAGAATAATTCAAAGTAGAAATAACATTAATATCATTTTTCTGGGTTACAACAAGCTGAATTTTGTACATTTCTTCAGTCTGGAAAGCTTTTCCTAAGAATGTACCCTTCTTGGACATCACCATCTGGCCAGCATTGATGTCCATCCTCAAGCCTGCGTTACAAAGCAGGCTCCCAGAGATCAGATTCTTAGCAATTGCAGGAACATTCTTCACTCATTGAAGCGTCAGAGTGTTCCCCGATGTGAGTTTCAGCTCCACCGTCCCGATCCCCAGTACTTCAGCTTGTGCCTGGTTTGCCATTATGACTTTCTTGGAAGTTGGCTCATATGAGTCGAACCATTCCTTGTCTGGACAGACATGACATGTCGCACCAGTGTCTATCCACCAGTCCGAGTCAAGCCCCACATTTGCAACCTGTGCAATCATTGCAACCAGATTAGTAACCAAAGAAACCTTACTAGGCTCACCTTTTTCTGGTTCCTTGCAGTCACTTTTGTAGTGGCCCTTCTTGACACATTTGTAACAAGTCACATGGGACTTGGACTTCTGATTCTTGAATGAAGGACTCTTCACTTTCAGATTAGTGAAGTCCTTCTTCTTATGAGGAGAAGCTGCCTGCTTCCCCTTGTACTATCTGGTTTGGACCAGATTTGCTTTCGCCAGTTGTTTGGACAGAGAATCCATCTTCTGTTGAGAGCGCATCTCGTCCTCAACATGGATCTCTTGCAGGAGATCTTCCATACATATGTCCAGCTTCTTGCGGTGCATCCTTGCATAGAAGTTGCTCCAACCTGCAGGAAGTTTAGAGACGATTCCTCCAACGACAAACTTGTCGACAAGAGGCATCTTCTCGTCATCCAACTTTTGGCGCAGCTTCAGAAACTCCTTTACTTGGGGCAGCATAGCCTTCTCATCTTCGAAGGTCCATTTGTGGTATCTTTCAACCAAGAAGATCTTGGACCGATTCTCGTCATCTTCGTACAATTTCCCCAAGGAGTCCCAAATCTCTTTGGCAGAATTCTTCTTGGAATAGGACTCTGCCAGAGAGTCTTCCATGCTATTGAGAATCAACAGTTTACAGATACTGTTTTCTCTAATCCATTTTGCCTGCTTGGACTTAGCAGCGGCAATAACTTCTGCGGTTCCGGTTGTTGGAACGATCGGTTCTTCCTCATTCAGCACGTGGTCAACTTCCACGAGTTGAATGTTTAAGGTTACTTTTCGTTTCCAGATTTGAAAATGTTCGCCGTCGAATTTCTCCAACTTGTTAAAGTCGGTATTGACGAGCGATGCACGTGAGTTATCCATCTTTTCGATATAGCTTTGAGATTGTTAGTCCCTTGGCGAACAATCGATGGAAAACCACGAATTCAGAAACTATTGTAAAGACAATGTTTCCAGTAACAACACCCTAAAGAAGGTGATGTTGTATTACGAGAATCTAAAAAGATTTCGTAATTTTTTTCGAAGGCAACTGAACCGTATAACTTCTAAAGAGAAGCCACAGTATTCTCGAAGGCAACAGAGAAAGAAGAAAGCCTGCTGGGGTGAAAGATCACCGGCGCTCAAAGCTATATCCGCCTTACGGACAAGCCTCCAGGAACCAGCAAGTTCGAAGAGAACTTTAGAACGCTGGCCAAAAATGTCGACGACTCCTCGGAATAGCAGCAGCACTTCTCTCTCTCTCTGAAAATTTTCTGAGTATTTTCTGTAACTCTGGAGAGAGGAGATGCTTCTGATATTATAGGCACGAGATGGGCTTTTCAAATTCTGAACGCACGCCCTGGTTTAATGCCAGATCCGGTTTTTCTGGATCTGAGCCATTTCCGGATCTGAGCCCATAAGGCCCGCGGACGTTACATAATTTGAACGACCCACTCGACCCGCTCGACCCGTACGCTCCGTACGCCCCGCTCGCCACGCAGGGCCGCGCAGAGGCTCGCGCACGAGCGCAACTAAAGCGCACAATGCGCCTTGCGACGAGCTGTCGTGCAAAGTGCCATCAAAGTGCCATCAAAGTGCCATCAAAAAGCCACAAAAACCCATTAGCCCGAGCCCGAGCCCGAGTCCGAGTCCGAGTCGCTAAGCCCCTTCGGGGCTTAGCTCCAATAGATTTAAATCTATTTTCATTTGGCCAAAAGTTGGTTTCTTATTCTCACCTCTATGTAAAATCCCCCCACATGGCACCCTCCATTGGGCCTCAACCCATGTGCATCTCTCTATTCCTTCATAAGTAATATATAGAGATACATATTGGTGTGATTTTCCGATGTGGGACTATCTTTTAACAATAGAATGTTGTGAACACACACAACACAGAATAAAACACCAACACTTTCAGTACCTGCAGTTTACAGTAAAGATGTTGTCGAGTTTCAGTTTGATGGACCTCCAGTTGGTGTGGCTTCAAACGAAAAGGGAAACTATACACAAGAACAACTAGAAGAGGGGACAGTAGTACATTGGGCTGCTTATTATGGAAGGGAGAAAAAGATGGCTGCTCTTTTAACTTTTGGAGAAAATGCAAACGTAGTTATGGATTCCACTGCTGAAAGCTCTGAAGGTTGCACAGCTGTTGATGTGGCTTCAATAAGAGGGTATGAAGTTTCTGCTCTCTCTCAAGCAGACTGCTTACAGGATGTGGGACCCAGGAGAGATGTTTGATATGGAGATTGACTTGCCTGACTAGGGGACTATCAATACAATTTCTGCAGCATTGTTCAATAAGCTAGGGGTTCCAATTAAAATGACTATTTCTGCTATTTTCCTCGAAGAAGCTTTAAATGGAGCTTTGACAGTTAGATCTTCACTCAGTAGCAAGGTGGAGAAACAATGTGCTCAAATTTTTCATGTTACAATAAATGATCAACAAGCTCCGGAAGCAATCGAGCTCCGGAAGCAATGGTAGTTAGACTGACCTCAGCTGCTCTCAGAGCAAATCTAAGCTTCCTTACTTCGAACAAGAAACAACTGTAGGTTACATATTAGCTCTATAAGAAGATAGTGAAAAGACAAGGAAGCAGGATTCATCCTGTGTGCCTGATTGGCCATTAAACAGTAAAAAGAGGAAAAAGCTAACTCCAAAAGCTGTAATAGTACGTTGCATAGTTTGCAGCATCAGCCGATACCGATACGGTTTGGCATGTCCGATCCGATACCCGATACCGACCGATACCGACCGATACCGACACTGGGGGTCTCTTTTCCGGTCAAGTCGGGAAAGAAAATTGAACGAAAAAGACCAATCAACAAGGGTGTAAAAGCATAGAAAGGTTATAAAAACATGTAAAAGAAGAAAACTTATCTATCGTATGTAAATCAATCAGTAAGGGTGACTACTATTTCATTCAATTTCAAAACTACTAAGAAACAACAATTAAAATATTAAAATTATGCCTAAATGTATACAATATATTTTCTAGAATGTTAATAATTTATTAATAATTATTTGCTTTCCAATATCAAAAAATCCGATACTCCGATCCGAAACCTCTGTACTGCCGATACCGCTGATCCCGATACTAATTGGAATGGTCCGACACCGATTCTGATACCGATACTTCGAACCTTGGTACGTTGCTTGAATCTTCATGCCCTCTTGCAAGGTTGGATGGTTTCGGGTAGTACTGGATGCAGCTCAAAGCATTGAAAATCATAGAACTCAAGTTGCTAGGGCATGTTGGGGGCCGCGAGCCAAAAGAAGATGGTACACGTCTGCTACCCCAATCCAGAATGCAATTAATGATCTTTAGCCATTTCAGATTTCTCGGATTTGATAAACTTGAAAAGTATCACTCTTTCTGCTCTTTAATAAAAGTGCAAATCAAGAAGGATCCATCATATGGATACAAAAAGCTTCAAGCTGTTTTGAAGGTGGTTATGCTACGTCGTACAAAGGGCACCCTTCTTGATGGTAAACCTACTATTAACTGGCTACAAAAGATGGTCTCGCTAAGGAAGGTGGGGTTCTCGAATCAGGAACATTATTAACTTGCTACAGAAGACGGTCTCCCTAAGGAAGGTGGGGTTCTCGATCAGTAACACTTCAAGATATGGCATTAGAAGCTCAATCTCAGGAGCAATTCAAGGAATATAAAGATGCTGGGACAGTCAAGCAGAACTATGTCAACATATCACTCATGCTATTAGGCTTCAATAGGCATGCGATCAGCTTCTTTTGGTAAAAGGTTGCGGTTCAATTTCCAGTCATAATTCGTCAGACGGTGAAGAATCTTCCAAGGGATAAAAAGATTACTCTTCTAAGCTGTTTGGAAGCTTCTTTAGCAATCTATACATTATGTGGACAAATCTGGAGTTTCTGAAGATGACAAACTCAAATGTTCAGCTGATGTAGCAGCAGCTGATAGTGCCACTTTCCATGTTAGGGTGTGGGATCCAGGGATCCAATTTACTCCTCCATTGACCTTGGATTTAAGGGGAGGCTATTGATGCGACCCCATTTTGTATCAATCACTAAGCACACTAGTCCACAAACCGGAATGTGGGTGATGAAGAGATTAGGTTTACTTGAAAGCAAAATAAGACAACACAATATTTTTGGAGAGAAGTTGTCCAACACTCCCACCCCCCCCCCCCCCCCCCCCCCCCCACCCCCCAAACACCCCAAAAAAAAACATTTTCATTTTCATGGAACTCCGTGAAAACATAATTAATTTTCTTCTACCACATGGATAAGAAAGTAAAGCTAATAGGGACTCCCTTAAATAGACTTTAGAAACTATAGGACTATGACTCCTAATCCTTGTTAAGTTCATTGAATATGTAGAACTAGCAAAACCCTATAAAGAGTTCGCTTTGCAGGTTTAATTGTTTAAATGAAGGTCTCTCGGAGGGTGTTTTTTTTATCATATATTGCTGAGGACTTTAAAGTGCTCAAACAATTAGGGGGTGCTTGTTTTTTGCTCTTTAAAATACTCATCATTAATGTCATTTATAAGTGATAAATTGTAAGCTCAAATCTTGTGCTTATAATCTATCACTTATCTTTAAGTGCAAAAAAGACCATTCTAACCTTTAACCCATTTTCTGTCGTTCTAGAAACATGAAAAAAAAAAACTTTTCCAAATTATCAAATAATTTTGATGCCCAAATGGATATTTTGATTTAAAATTAACCGTCAAATAATTTTCGGTGCAAAAAAAAAGTTTCCAAATTATTAAATAATTTCAGGTTTTATTATTATTGAAGGCGAACTTGAGGATGAAATAGTTTTATGTTGAGAAAGTATTTGAGGGTGACTTAATTTTTCATTTGTACTAGTGAATTTGTGTTTAAAATGACGTCATAGTATTTGAGGACAAAATAGCCAATTCATACATTTGCACTTCAAAGTAATGAAAAAACAAACAAAACACTTTAAAGTGCACACTGTAGTTATAAAATGCAAACCACATTTGCACTTTTAAAGTGCTAGTACTATAATGCTCAACACTTCAAAGTGCTAGCACTGTGTAGTTATGGAGAAAAAAAAACACCCCCTCACTCTAGATTGGACTGGGCATCATGTACAATGTTGGCGCTTCACTTGTTTAAATAGCAACCCCTCTGCTTAGTTGGATATTCATCTCCATTAGTAATGAGAGGGGACCAACCTTTCAAAACTTAAAAAAGAGGGAGGAAAAATTAAAAGGGAGGAGGGGTGGTAGTGACCTTATTTCTCTAAAGAAAATAAACCATTCCCTCCAAAGTGACAAACAGTAGGCTTCTAATTTACATGACACCTGAATGTCTTGTTTGAGTTTGACTGGACTTCAGACTAAAACTCTATGTGGTTTTCTCCAACATACGCAACAACATGTTGCCACAATATATTGATAGGAAAGAACCTTCCAATTGATCCTCTTTCATCATGGCCCATGCTCATCTAACGTTTATCTGATTGTTTTGAGTATAAAAATAGATATAACACTCTTGCCATGAAATTATATTCAGAAACCTAATATCAAGGTTCACAGTATCGGTATCGGACCATTCATATGAGTATCGGGATCAGCAGGATCGACAATATCGGCGGTTTCGGATTGGAGTATCGGATTTTTTGTATCACAAAGCAAATAGTTATTAATATATTATTAACATTTTAGAAGAAATATTTTATGCATTTAGACATAATTTTAAGTATTTCATACGTTGATTCTTAGTAGTTATGAAATTGAATGAAATAATATTCACCCTTGCCGACTGGTTTACATGCAATAGATAAGTTTTCTTCTTTTACATGCTTTTACAACCTTAGTATACTTCTACATCCTTGTTGATTAGCCTTTTTTGTTCAGTTTTCTTTTCCGAATTGGCCGGAAAAGAGACCTCCAATGTCAGTATCGGTTAGTATCGGATATCGGTCGGTATCGGATAGGGACATGCCAAACCATATCGGTATCGGCCGATACTACAAACTATGCCTAATATGAACAACGGCAAATTACAAGAGTGCAATAAAACATCTCTACAGTTAAGGAAAATAATATAGTTTTATTAAAAAGTAATACGGAGTAAGAATGATTAAACATTGATATCAAATATCTCACCTATGGCTTGAACCATCAATAAAATAACTTGCCCACCACCTCTCACATAGTATTCCACGAAGGAATCGAAAATATATGCACATCCCTGCCCAGATAATTTAGAACCATAACTTTCAGATAATGAGTCTAAATATCATAAGATACCAGTTAAAAACAAATATGGCAGATAAAAAAAGGTAATCGGATACATCACAACTCAAACGAAACCAAGAAAGTATAGTTAATTTATACACGTTGGCACTTCAATTAAGTAGACTGGAAATTTGATGGCAATTTACACTCATCACAAAATTTAACACAATCTTCCATCCTTCCAATATAGTTCCTACTGATAGTGTCATATGCATCAACCAGTTTTCTATTACAATGCGCAGTGGTTGATAGTGTCATATGCACCAACCAGTTTTCTATTATGACGTGCAGTGGTAATGGTAAATGGAATAAAATGTGACGACAACAAAATGATCGTCAATGCTAAAACAAGGAGCAACCCAAATACACGGACACATCTAAGTACATGGAGAGATTCAAATCCATGGACATAATCCATAGTTGAGAGATAAAAAATATTGATAATAAGAAATATGATTACAATACATAAGCTTGTCTTTACTGCACCAATGCATGGGATTTTCATCTACCTCTTTGGAATGAACAGGTTTCTTGTCGTTGGAACTGTAACACCTGTTGTAGCTGTAGATGTTACAGCTGTTAGACTTGGTACTCTTGTTCTCCTTCTTTAGTACCACAAACTTTATGTGCTAATAAGAAAAGATCTCCTCCTATAAATATGTACCCAAGCCATCTTAATAAACTATCCCATTAATTGAGTAGCTCTCTACCTCTCAAAATTTCACGAACAGTGAGAGAAAAACCTAAAAGATTAGAGAATGCATTTGAGAATGCATTTACCTAGATTTGCATTACTCTTCGACAGTGCCGGTCCTATGGTTTTTTATGGACCGGAACAAGATTTCAAGAACACAAAAAGAAAAACCTTAGAGAATGCATTTAGACAATGGCAGTCCTATGTTTTTAAGGACCCGGACTCTATTCAATAGTTGTGTATTGCATGATTATCACTTGTCATGCTTCTTGTATTTTTTTCTTTCTTTTGGTGATATCATGCTAGTCGTATGAATTAAATATTTTAGATATAAAATGATTTATTTGTTTCCACTTGGGCCAACACTATAATAGACAACAATTTTTATTTAGTAAAGGCTATTCAGCTACTGGGATAAGGACTATAGTCACTATGCAATATATATCCGAGCTAACACTCTTTCTTGATTCCCACATTTTGGGCCTGGGCGGTCGACCCTTTTGCCTTGTCCCAGGGCCGGGCCTGCTCTTGGAATGTTTTGAGAGAGCTGAACATACAACACCTGCTTCCATAACGTTCATTCGGAACTGCACTAGAGTACTCTTCTCCCGTAGACTCAACAATTCTAGGCCTATATTTCAGCTTGAGGTTAAGAAAACATACTTAAATGGTGACCTTACTGAATATATATATGTATCCTCCTGAGTTTTTTGCTAGGGGAGAATTGAGTGCAAGAAGAAGAAGGCGATATATGGTCTGAGATAGATTCCTTGTGATTACTTTTAAGAAATTCGGCCAAGTGATTAGAGAGGTCGAATTTTGCATTTATGTGCCGCTGAGTCTGTGATTGTTATATTGAGGATGATCTATGCTAATTATATTCTTCTATCTGACAGTAATGTTAAGGATATCAATGAGACCAAGGAATATCTCCGGAGGTATTTTGTTACCAAAAAGTTAGGACAACGTTACTACTTTGTAGGAATTGAGGTCACTTGTAGAAAATAATGTGTCATCATCTCTTAGAGGAAATATTTAATAAATTTGCTACAGAATACCGGGCTACTTGGTGATATACAAGTTCATACTACTATGGAGAGGGACCCCAATTTGTGGCATGATAAGGGTGAGGAAGTCGGGGACAATTCTATGTACAGAATACCGGTTGGTATGATGATTTACATAATCATTACTAGACCTACATATTCATCCTTATTGGTCTAGTTAGTCAATTTATGGAAGACCCAAATGATGTCACTAGAATACGACATTGATAATATTAAGGTATGGAAGTAGGGGTGTAAACAAGCCGAGCTATTTATGAGCCAATTCGAGCACGACTGGTTGAAAAGCTCGAGAGCAGGATCTCATGCACAAATTTTTTCTACCAGGTCAAATGGTTACTTGAGAGAAGCCTCTGGAATATTCTAGAATTGGATGGAGTCTTTCGGGAAAAAACTGGGATATTCCTTGAAAGATTCTTGGAATATTCCTTGCATCTAGCAGCTTCATGAGGATTTCTATCATTTCTAAAAATTTCCCACGGTTAGATGGTGGACACATGGCATAATCTTAGCCATTCATCTAGATACTTTGAGACTATATAAAGGGGGTAGACCTCATTTGTTTCTTATCACCTAAGAAGTTGTAAACTATCTATAGTATAATGAAGTTTTCAACATTCCAATCTCTCTCTCTTTTGCTCCAAAATATTTTCATTCTTATCTTAGCGATCTCGTTGAGCATTTGAGGAAGGCTTGGACAGATCATCGAGAAGGAAGTTCGTGTGCCGCAAGGAGCGAGCTGTAGGCAAAGACACTAAGTTCGTGACAAGGAGCTTGAGCCTAAAAATAGGCTCGTTAGGTAAATAAGCCCGAGTTTAGAGGTATCCGGCTCGTTGAGATCTCGAGCAAACTCGTTTTTTATTTATATATTTTTGTAGGAGAAATATCTAACAATAATAAATATCTTAAATTTGGTATGTTTCATAAGCACTGTTCAGTTTAAGACAAGCTCATCAAGCTACACTTTTAGTTCGAGACAAAGCTCATAAGCTCGTAAACAAGCTCAATTTGGACTTAAAACTTGTCTATAATTGACAAGTATCTTCATAACCTTAGGTCACAATATAGCACCGACAACCATTAGGTCAACAAAGAGTATGAATCATTGATTATAAGCTCATAAACGAGTAAAACTTTGATACCGAATGGGGTATCAAAATTTTGATACCCTCTATGTATGACAAGTGGGCCCCCCTCAATATTTATGTATATAGATATGTATACACGTTTTACGAAGAGTAAGGGGGCCCACATGTCATACATAGAGGGTATCAAAGTTTTGATACCCCTTTTTGTAATAGACTGTAAAATGTGATCATCTCATGAATGACATTGATTATTAGGAGACCTTTGTTGCAATAAAAAAATGGTTCGTACTCTTATTGTTGCTGCTGCAACTCGTGGATGGATTCTCTTGAAACACACTTACAAGGCGTGGCATTTGTCCAGAGAACGGCATTGATTATGAGAACTTTCTTGCAGTGAAATAATAGTTTTACTCTCGGTGTTGTTGTTGGAGTTCATGATGGATGGCCCCTCCCATAGTTAGATGTAAAGAATGTCTTTTCCATGGTGATCTGTGGGAGAAGTTTATTATCTTCTCCACTAGCTTCCTCAGACCCAACAGTAGTTTTACCGTTTTCTCAAGCTCTTCACAGTCAAAGACGAGCACTGCAGGCTTAGCCTAAGAAGTTTAGTAATACTGTAGTAGTCTTTGATCTTGTTCATAGTGCATATGAGCTTGATATCGCTATTCACTCCCGAGGACTCCCTATTCTTTTGTTATATGATGATGATACTATTCAGGCCGACCCTGAGCAACACCAAGTACCAGGTCCGGACCCATATTTACTGTGATCCCAAAATTAAGATGCAAGTTATTAGTTATAAGAATATAATTATGATGCAATGGTTAACATATATAAAATAATTGTAGTGTAGTGGTTAATATAGTAATTTTGTACTCTTGAGGTCCTTAGTTCAAATTTCCACAATAAGAATACTTTTAAGTTTTTAATTATTTTTATATTATATACGGTGGTTCATTCTGAAAGTTCGTCTTGGGCTCCCATGAGTTCAAGGCCGGCCCTAATACTATTACCACTGGAGATGAATCATAAATCGACGTTAAGGTTGCTTCATTGCCACTTTTAGATGATTGATCTCGGTCCACTTTGCTAGTTCCTAGGCTTGCAGGATGCTTATAGTCGGCAAGGCTATCTCTTGGCTTGGTAGAAATCCACAAGTGATTTAATTAAGATACTTGATCAGACAGCTCCTCGTTCAAGAGGTGTCTTCCCTTATCGCTTAAAAATGATTGAACTTGGTCCTCTTTGCTCTTTCCTAGGCTTGCAGGTTGCTTATACTCACCGAGGATCTCTCTTGATTTGGTAGAAATACACAAGCAATGTTGTATCTTGGGTTGGGGAGGCAGATGGTCACACAGTCTGGTCCAACTCTGATTGAATGTCGCCAGAAGCTTCATTTCAACAAAAGCGAGACACCACCAGATGCTACTCGTAATTCCGTAGTCTTGTTAATAGTTTTGTTTATAATGTTACTATCTTAAGAACCTTATACTGTCTTATGTTGTTTATGTGATCATTCAGTTTGTTGTGGCTCCTCGAACGCTATACTAGCATGTTGTTCTTCAGATTATCCTACATTTTTCAGAGGCGCTCAGGCACTATTGTTCCTCTCCTCTTCTGCTCTTCTACTCTTCTACTCTTCTACTTTTTGCTTACTTTTAATGTTAACTGGGTTGGTGACACAGTTACCGCTACTTTGTGTTTCTTAGTGCTTCTCTTAACCCACGGCGCCAAGAAACAAGATATTATATCTCGTTCCTTGATGGTAGTGCAGCATAAATTGTATAATGACACGGAAGATAGAAATGTAGAGAACGTTCGGATACTTTGTATTCCTATCATAGTTTGCAATATCGGTCGATATTGATCCGATACAGGCGATACCGATACCCATGGGCGGACCCATGTGGAAGCCAGTGGGGAGTGGTGCCCCCACCACTTCCATGACTCAGCGATCCTCAATTTTGCTAGGCGAACTCTCGGTACAATATGATCCACCTCTTCCAGGACTAGGCCCGGATTGTTATTACTCGTACTAATCTCCCCTAACTATGTCCGTTTTATTATGTCTACTGAACCAACTCTGTTGTCT